>JAHWFP010146745.1:0-37481 GCA_023313725.1 Lithobius niger
GAAGGCATTAGAACCCTCCTGGTGTCTAATTCCAACAGGGATGTACACCTGAGAGGACTTTAATCCCTGGCTATTCAACACCACGTCCGAGAGAAGGCCGTGCTGATGAATATCCAGGGACCATCCAATCCTGCAATACAGTTCCTATTGAAAGGTGAATTGTGTGAGAGCTTGAGACGAAACGGGCAAGCAAATACAGGAGGCAACGTAAAACCGCCATCTTGAGTGGAGATGGTGCAAGCCAATACCAGGGGGCAACGTGAAACTGCCGAATTTGAATCGCACGAAAGTGGTAAGAACGAGGTAGCGCGTGAAGGAGAGCCTGATGAAGACGGTCGACTGTGTTTACATCCACCAGTGTTAGGTCTGTCAAAAATTCACGAAGAAAGACCGTGCTTTCTTCCTTGAACTTTGAAATTTGTGCGTGTTTTGTAAATTTCTGAGAATGTTGAAGACCTTTCAAAGTAAAAATTATGATGTTTTTAGATTAATTCAAAAGGTTAACGTAAATTAATTTTTAAATAACTAAGCAAAATTACAAAAACTGTTTATTCAGCCGATACCCCTAATGAGTGTGCAGGAGTCTGCATACAAGCAGATTAGGAAGATTGCAACTCCTACTAAAGTGAATGGCAAGCTTGAAAACTCCTCACTTGGATTCCTCCCCAACCCAACAATGAATAAGAGCAACTCTGACAGCTATCTGAAAAGCTGACTTGGAGCCAAGGTCGACTGATGAGGAGAGAAGTTTGAATGTAGTGGTGGTGAAAGAGTGCAACTTTCCTGACCTGAGGCTAATAAAGACTAAAAAAAAATAAAGAAAATGCTTCTATATAAACAATTCTTTCTGAACTTATTAGATGCCGAAATTTTCAATTTTGTCTAAAATTAACAAATGTTACAAAACAAGTGTGTATCATTTTATTAAATAAATTTTAAAATATTTCAATTTTTACTATAGTTCCTGGTTCTAGAGGTTCCAATTAAACCAATCCTTCCACTTGTGAGAGTATTTTTGTAATATCTAATAGGGATGTGCGATACTCGAAAAATTCAAGCCGAGCCGAGTATGTAACGTATCCTCAAACTTGGCTCGTCACTTGCATAAATATTCGGAGAAACTCGAATCCGGTGAAAATGCGATAACTTTGGCCAATTCTTGACCGTTTTTGACGATCAAATACACCAAATTCATTGTCTAGACGAGAGCTTTCCATTGGTGCAAATTAAGGCTGTACCGAACCGTACATGGCCGAACAAAGGGTGTTCGGTCTTTCAAATGCAAAATACCAAACCGAACACATTTTCACTTCTAATTGACAGATTTTGATGTTTAAATACACCATTTTTAAGTTTTTTCGCCAGCTTTCTGTTGGTCCAAACCACAAGTTCCTAGCTCTAACGGTTCAGAAGTTATAAGGGAAAATGTAAAAGTAGTGGCGATTTTTTTTTTTTATGTTTAAACAGTTTCAACATCTATTTTCAAGTCCATGTGAAAATACTTACATTTGTTAAGAAACTTGTACTTAGATGAATCTTTGTGAACTGAGTTCTTTTACATTTTAGTTTCAGATAGATTGGTTTGGTACATTTTTGTTCGGCTTGGAAGTGTTCGGTGTTCGCCTTATTTCAGATTTGTTCGGTTTGGTTCGGCTGAAAAATTCTCGTTCGGTACAGCCTTAGTGCAAATTAAAAGCCACTAGCTCAAACCATTCTAAAGTTATATCCTAAAAACTGGGAAACCAGTTGTACACGTTGACCACACAGTCCGTTTAGCAGCACCTTAGTTATTACACTAACAAATAAGTGTTCACCAAATACTCTTAACTCGGCTCGATACTCGATTCTTCTGTTGCAGACTCAGCTCGACTCGAATTACGCACATCCCTAAAATCTAGAATTTCAAATAGGGGAACTTGAACTAAATGTACCAAGAAAAGTTGGCTGATCGCTGACCTCTCATTATCTGCCAGTGGTTAAGTGTAATTGAGAGTAGACCCATGTTGAATACCCAAACATTACTAGCCTAGACATGTCACAGTTGGTGAACAATTTTGTCATTTTTAACCTTATTATGTATAAGATAAGTTTTAATGAAGTTCCTTTGGATCAAAAGTTGCTTTAATTAATAATTTTTTTAATGTATCTAAGTTTACACTACCATATTTCCAAAATATAAATAATTAAATGCTTGGAAAAGAGCCATTAAGTACTTTTTGTCCTTTAATGCCAAACAAAATAATTAGTTTAAAATTTCAGAAAATTGACTCTTAATTTAAAACAAACGAAGACGGTGTGGGAATCAAATGTAGTACTTAGGGGTGTGCGAGCAGAAAATTTTAATTCGAGTCGAGTTGAGCCAAGTTTACAACAGAAGAGTCTAGTATCGAGCCAGAGTTCAGGTATTTGGTGAACTTTGTTTGCAAGTGTGTCTCTAATTTGTTACAATAATAAGAACTAAGATGCTGCTTAACTGACTGTGTTGGTTGTGGTTTTCCAGTTTTAAGGGTACATCTTGAAATTGGGTTGAGGGCTATTCACTTTTAATCAGCACCATCAGAAAACTCTTAAAAACGATGAATTTGGTATATTGGAATGTCAAAATCGGTCAAAAATTGGGGAAGTTAGCGCATTTTCACCGGTTTGTTTTTCGAGTATAGATTCAAGCAACGAGCCGAGTTCGAGTACAAGTTGCGTACTCGGCTCTGCTCAAAATTTTTCTAGTATCTCAAATCCCTAGTAGTATTCAAAGCATATTATCCTCTGCAATTGTGTTGCTTATTTTGTGCAATCTGTTATCTAAATTGTAAAGTTGCAGTGCCATGCATTGTGAAAACTGCATATAGTTCATAACTTTTTTTGATAATCCTACTTCCTTGTAGATTATGGTTTCCCCCGATTCACGGAATACTGCCTGGGTCTCATTTGACGGACGAAAGAGGCAGGAGCTCTGTCATGGGGACAGGTAGGTGGTGCAGTGAATTTAGAAAGCACCGCCATGTCACCAGCACCTGTGTAGGCCTTCACTTCCTATTGGTTCCACAGCACCTACCTTGTCAACACAATTACAGAGAGGCATTTAGTTAATGCCACGGTTTGAGTCTGTGCACAATTTAGCAGAAGTTGAACTTTATAAAAACTTTGATCCCTAACTTTTTCTCCTTGTTAATGGTCAAATAAGATAGTTTGATTGGCAATTTAAATATTTAAAAAAAAAGTAATCTGTATTTTTACTGCTTTTAGAGGGTTATTTCAGCAAAGAATTAGCGTTAGGGTTAGTTCACTTACATACTGTCTGTCTGGTGTAATTGTTTCAAAAGAAATTCTCAAACATTTGCTGTTAAGTGGATGTGTTTAATGGCAATTTGGAAGCTTTAGTTCAATGTAATTCGTTCGTGTGTAACAAGTTTCATTGCAACCAACCCAGTGAAACATTCGGAATGTGGTAGGAGGTAACTAGTACTTTCTAGCAGTGCTACTTGGCTCATTGCAAATGACTCGTGATTATACAGCTCATCTTGGATGTCATAATTTCACCATTGGATCAGTTACAGTGCCAGTAGTGCAAAACTGTTGCCTTTGGCTTCTGATGCCTTGCACCTTAATATAAAATAAGCACTCCTTGCACTTTCCTTTTCCTGAGCACCTTGTCTTGTTTGCAGATTATGTTGAACCCTGATGCACGTAACACGGCGTGGGTGTCATTTGACGGACGCCACCAACAAGAACTCCATGTTGGCGACAGGTGTGTGTCTGTTGCTCTGTTATAGACGGCAATTTTTGATAGTTTCTTGGTGGTGAAACTGTCATCGATGGAATATCCCTAGTGGTGGTGGATCCAGTAATGGGGCATTATGGGGAAACTGCTGATGACCTCAAAAAACAGATGTGGTGGTGGTCAATCATTAGTGAATATGAATGGGGGACAAGGTTTTACTTTCCTTCTGTCTTTTTTGGTTGCTGAAGTCATTATTTCTTGACTTGTGGTGTTGGTCCCTGGTAGAAAAAATTGTAGCCTACTTCCTACTGTTTAAGTGCTTGGTGGCTTGGTAGTTAGCTTTAGTATAACTTAAGTTTTTAAGTTTGTGTACTAACCTGTTTCTTTGTGGTTTGAATTTTAAGCTAATCATAGGAATTTAAACGAAAAAATGAACCTGAGTAAGGCTGTACTGGTAACTGCATATTGGTAACTTTACTAAATACAAATCCTTTTTAAACAACTATTTTGCTTTTTGTCTGTTCATAGAACTTTAGCCCATTGTAGATGTTAACCGACTATTGATCTCCAGGTGTAAAAGATTGAATTGAGAAAAGTTTACGTTTTTATTAATGTTGTGGATTTCGATGTGATTCCAGCATAAGTGTTGCTAATTGTACTGTCAGTATGGCTTTATAGCAGGAATCTGTACTCTTAAAACAATTAATATTGCTGTATATCATGTATTAGATGCCCATGGACTTGTGCACTTAATTTGGCACTTAAAATTCAACATAATACAGTTGACTAACCATACAAACCTTCAGTAGCATGAGCATGATTGACAATCGGGAACTCCTGTGCGTTGGTGCCACGTAATCATTCACATCGTGATCTGAATTCGGTCTAGTGAAAATGCCATGCCTTTATTCTCATTTATTTACAAATTTAGTTTGCTAACAAACTATTGTGACTACAAGCTTCGATGGTGATCATACCATGTAATGGCCATATTGTTAACTGCAGAGAGCATTCGCTATTGCCCCTCTGGAGAGGGATCTCTAAGCTTCTGGCCTGGAGTGAGTAATCCACACATCCTTCCAGAAAATGGCAAAAAGTTCCCATTCTTAGTTTGGTAAAACTTTAATTTTGTTAAATGTATGAAGCTTTCAAGTAATTTTATAGCAAAAAAAAACGTACGAATGAAGGAGTGAGGGTTAAATTCATTTTTTCATGATTTTGTGATCTTAAAGCATTTGGGGAGTGGGAACCTGTAGCTCAAGGTGTGCATTTCATACACGATTTACAGTAGTTACAAATTTAATAGCCAACATTTTATTAGCCCATTCACTTATTGACTTATATTGACTTCAAAAGCTGCTTTCAAATTGCCATTTCGAAAATGTCTACTACATGTAAATTTTTGCATTCAGTTCCTGCAAGACTTGATGCAGAAATTTCCAGGTAGTAGTATACAGGGTGGTCAAAAAGTCGGGTCACAGCAAACAGCTCAAGAAGAATTGGTCGCAGAATGGTAAGGTTGATATTCTGAAATGTGTCTCATGTCACGAGTCCCATGGCATCAACTGGAATGACCTTGAATAACCCAAACAGCTCAGGAAGAATTGGTCGCAGAATGGTAAGGTTGATATTCTGAAATGTGTCTCATGTCACGAGTCCCATGGCAACTGGAATGACCTTGAATAACCCTATTAAGGTCGTTCAATTTTTATTTTTTAACCCTAAGATATACGACATAAAAGTAAATTGCAAAGTTGTGCGGGCTAACAAAATAAACCTCGTACAGAAAGCAGAACAGATAGCTTCAGAATTACAGAAGCTACCAACAAAACAAGAACGGCATTGCAGTGAAGCAAACTTTGCTTGCTGTAATACTGTAGGTGGGATTTACCTTTAATTAATGCTTTCACCATGATTCCATAATTGTGAAATGACTTTCAGCAGTACTCCGTTTATGCTAGTAGTACATGTTGCAGTAAATATTGGATGAGTCGATTGGGGGAAAAAGAGGTTGGCATTGATTGCTTACCGTTTGTTAGCTTCACTGCAATGCCTTCCTTGTTTTGTGCACAGCACTTGTAATTATGTAGCTATTTCAGTTCTGCTTTCTGTATGAGGTATTATTTTGTCAGCCCGCACAATTTTGCAATTGACTTTTATGTCGTATCACTTAGGGTTCCGAAAATAAAAATTCTTGATAGGGTATTTCAAAGTCATTTGGTGGTTGCCATGGGACTTATGTGACATATTTCAGCATGTCAACCTTACCTTTCTACGACCAATACTTCCTGAGATGTTAGCTGTGACCAGACGTTTTGACCGTCCAGTATTTTCGTTTAGGCAATACAAACTCAATTTTGACTCCCCGGAAAAATTGAGTTTTCTAGTTGCCGTTTCGAGAACAAAACTACGTGTAAATTTTAGTATTAGACATTAGAAACCAATTTTGACACCCCCCCCCCCCCCGGGGAAAAATTAGGGTTTTTTTTTTTTTTCCTTGAAATAGGACTTCAATTGCACTAGCTGCTTCTTCCATGTAGGCTCGGAGCCCGTTGCTCTATATCCTATTTATTACTTTACTTGGATTCATCTTTGTCCCAAGATAAGCTTGGTAGTTAAAAGGACATTAACTTGAATATTTCATTCTTTTCCCCCATTATCCGTTCCCAAAATATGCAGCGCATAGTTTTCTCTATTGCACTGATATTTGCACCATAAGCAAAGTTTTATCCTTTGATGAAATTAGTGTAAGGCAGCAACCATGTATCTTAGGTCTTGTACGATCTTACATGGGGGTAAGGAAATGTATTAAAGGGAAAATTGTCGAATTAAAGTCCTTTTCAACTGTTAATCTCATCATGGGACGGAGAGGGACAATTTCGCTACGAAATGTCTATAAGGGCCACAATCTACAATTGAAGAAAAATTAGTGTTCTCAATACCAGACATTGGGATATAACCTTTGTTTACTCCATCTTTATTTTGAGAAACTATTAAGCCTGGTTTCATGGCCTAGGCTGTGCAAGTTGAAATTTGCAGCTGTTGAATGAAGTTTGGTTGAAATCAATACATTTATGACCGTTTCCTTCAGTCGCAAACTTTGCTGCAGCTCTAAAACAGTACTGTACAAGTGCATTGTGGTTTCTATCCTTGTTCTATTTATTTAGAACTGTTGGATATCCTTGAGTGTTGGTACATATAATTTAACTCTTAAACAGGGTGTGATAAATTCATCAAATTTGGCTACTTAAATTAGGTAATTTGAAAAAAAATGTATATTTAGCCTTGTCAAAACTGCTTCCGTTCATTATAGTTTATTAATCTCGGGATAATGTGTTCTTAATGTCTTATGGCCATGCTTTCCTGCAGGACTCTTTTCAGTGACTTGCCCTTTTTGTCCGTTTGTTTTGTGGCCTACGCTCTCCCTTCGTGACAAGTTTGTTGTTGCACTGTTCTGCGAAGTTGTGTTGGTGCATCGTTTTTGCAACAAATTTGTCTCAATTTCATATTTTGCGATAGATTTTATTGACCCCAGCCTTCTTTTGTGATGGCGTCATCTGAAGTTTTGGTGATCCTGACCACGTGTTATTGTGTTATGCAACTCGATCGTCATCTGGTTTTCGTGGGAACTGAAGTCGTGATTTCAAAAAGAATCCCTGTGAAATTTGCTTTCAGCATTCTGTCAATGACTGAAAATCCTTTCTTGTATCTTGGCGAGCTGCAATCTTACTCCTTCGCCTGCACAAACAGCTCCTCAATCAGTGGTTCCCACCGCTGTGTCTTGGCTCCTTCAATGAACTCCTGCAGTCAGAGCATGGGCTCAGTCACCATTGTTTCTTAGTCGGATCAATAGTTTGATGTCGGCATCCATCAATAGATTATACGTATTCCTGTGCCTCAACGATCTCACGACTTACATGCCTATCTCCATGCAGATGTGAAAGCCAATCCCGCAGCGAAGTGCTGGAAGGTTGTATATCCACTTCGTATTCTATAACTCCCCCTCAAGAAGTCGACATCCGATTTTATAACCTAAAATTATTTTCTTGCAAGTGTTTAGTTATAATTCGGTAAAGCCTCAATTCACTTATGTTGAAGTCCTCTAGGTCTTAAGTGTCCTCACGGCAGCAAAAAATGGCTTCTCGTCCCGTTAAGGAGTTCCATCTGGTCAAAGGCAGCTTTCTCCCTCTACCGTCTTGCAAACCATTGGGTCATTCCACTGCCACTCTGATTACCTGTCTCCGCGGATTTAGGTGGTCATGGCAGTCAAACTCCTTCAGGCTGTATTGGGCTCCTTGTCTGTATGGATTCAGTCGAGCACGATAGTTCCCAGTCACTGCAGCGGTCAGCGTCTTAGCAACCATCCCTTCGTCCATTTAATGCCATTTTTTCCATTCCCTAGTTGTTCCATCCGTATGGTCAACTGGGTGGTGAACCTTAAGCCGTTTTTACTGGTAAGGCAGCGCTGATAGGACTTCGGGCCAAGTTTTTCAGCCAACAAGATGTGGACAGGCTCGTCGCCCAATGTCTAGGTGATTCGAATTATTTAAATAATGGCATCTTCTCGTGCACCAGATGCCTCTGATAATTATCAGCTGGCCAATCTGAGAACTATCCCCTTTTCCAACCTGGAAATCTCCGTGGTGTGCATACAATGGTATCAGACCTTCACATCAACACCTAGGAACTGTGCAGAGTTTCTATCCATTGTGGATCTCCCAGCCCTAACCGATGGGCAAGCATGTCACCTTCGTGTCAGACAACACTACTGTGGTTGCCTGCTTTAGTCAGGGAAACGGGATCCGTTCTAGCTGCCAGCATCAATGGGTCTCCAGAATCAACATTGGTTTTCATGTGAAGATCTTCCCCGAGTTGGTTAGGGGAGGAGTTGCCTACTCGCTCAGTACGAGAGGAACCGCAGGTTCGGACACTTGGCACGTATGCTTGGTTTCCCAAGCATGCCATGGTCCATGGACCTTCCACATGGAAGTGTGTTGCCTGCTCTTTCTCAAGTGGGGGAAACTGGCCGGAACGTCTTCGCCATGTGTCCAAATCGGTGTGCTCTCACTGACCCACGGACGTGGGAATGGACGCTCTCAGTAAGGGCAGGCTGGGTACGCATACGTATTTTTCGTGCTCCTCCCCAGGCTCCTCGGAAAATGCCCGTAATCTTCAGCACCTACATTCTGATCGTCCTGAAGTGAGAAGCTGTTCCATGGTTCGTGGACCTCGTGGCTATTAAGAAAGAGGACCAGTATCTCTACCAGCTCCTGTGGATCTCCTTTCCCAACACTATGGCAACACTTCCAACCGAGCCCCCAAGGGCTTTAACTTCACAAGCGCAGACTTTTTCACTTTGTAACATGTCTACCAACAGCTTACCAAAGCTCTAAGTTCTTCCTCAGTAAAGGTTTAAGAGTCGAGTGGAAGATCTGGTTCACTTGGCGTAGGGAAAATATACATCTATCCAGTCCTACTCGCCATCCCATTGTATTTTTTTGAATGTGTTTGCAAAAGTTTATCAAGAGATACCGGTCAGCTATCAGTTGGGTGGTTGGACACAGGACTGGTCTCTCCACTGCGTCTTTCGGGCCTTTCATATTCCGAATACTCTTCTCTTCCCACTTGGAATCTTCCCTTGGTGCTTACCAGTCTGGTTGTTGGAAATGAGCCTTTGGCTACGACCTCTCTATAAAGAGTGTCACTCAGAGAACCACTTTTCTCCTGGCCCTCGCAGCCTGCTCCACAAGGAACAAGTTCCCCAATTCTAAACTAAATGCCCTAGATACTTCAAACTCTGTGTGAGCCTGGCTGAACATACCCTCTGGGCGTCCCAAAAAAAATTGGGACTTCTAGCCCTAGTAGAAGGGGAGTTAAGTTTAAGATCCAAGGGGTGCCTCTTGTTTGCCGCTGGGTGGTCTTCTGTTACTGATCTGCACCCTGTCCTTTCCTGCCAAGTGTCAACGACCTGATGAGATGTCCAGTCCGATTACAGGCCTCCCCTTAGCTTTAATTTGTAGTGAGGGAGCCGTAACCACGTACAGTGTCCCGTTATGCTCTGTCATTACCTGAGGCAACGGACTCCCCAGGGTTCTAATGGGAAGGCCAACCTCCCACCGTGTAAACCCAAATTCGTAAAATCTTAAGTGCGTTAACCATTTAACTACTGAATTAATTTTCTATCTCCACAAAAGTAGGGGTAACCTGGATGGGACTCGAACTAGCAACCTGGAGGAGCTCTTTAACTTCAGGCACACGCCTCTACCAACTCTGCCACGGCCGTCTCTATAGAGTCGGCTTGTTAAGGGAACCTACTATTGTCGTTTCTCCATTGTTGGCCATTTCGTGCATACTTTGGACTCTGTTTTTAGGACTCAAAGCTGTGCTTGTGTTTTTGGCGAGTATACTTTTCGCCCATACTTTAAGGGTTAAGTCTGTCCTTTTGGTTATCTGTACAGCATCCGGTCATACCTTCTTACATATGGGTACACATTCTTTAAGCACTGTTGGCTTTGTGAGCCTTTGCAGCGGGTTCCCAATCGCTGGGTTCATGGAGACACCAACTAACTTCAAACTTCACCAGTCATTAATTCAGGGACCTTTCTCATCAAATATGTGAGATGGGTTCTCCGAGTTTGTTTGTGGTCACAGGTTGTGCTAAAATATTAATAATGAACCCTCCCGTCTGCTTGCGGCAATGCTGGGTGGTCCTTTTCCTGCTGAGAGTAAGGCCATAGTGCCAAACGAACGTGTGTAGCAGAAGACTAGTTATGCAGGAGAGGCTGGTCAGCCAGTCTGTAAGATGGACATTGTGAGAATGTAATCCTGAGATAACCTATAAAGAAGGTAAGTATTTCTTGGGGACAAAAACAAATCTTACTCTGAATAATTTATGTTAAAATGCCTTTTTGTTGGGGGGGGGGGGAGAAGGAGAATAGTCGGGTGAAAACTGGTTGCTTTAGGTTGTTGACTTGTTTCATGCCGCTCTGTAATTTTCCTGAAATTTGTAGAACATGGCAAGATACAACGTACTATTTAGCAACTTTTCATTCTGTCTTAATTCTCCACTTAAGTAAGTGTTTCAAGTGGGGTGGTGAGATAAGCATGTGCTATATAAGTTTTGCATTTATTTTTTCCTTTTTAATAATTTCAGTTTACGAGTCACTACGTCTATCTACCCTGTTCCATCAATCTGCTCCCAGGATCAAATCAGTGATTGGTTTGATAGCCTGGCTGAATGCCTACATTGGAACGTGCGAAAAAAGCAGCGCCATTTTGATGAGCTCTGTGATTTGACACATTCCTCCAGCAATGACACGCTGGACTCACTAGATCGCCACGACCATTTGGATAGCTAGGTAATCACATTCGCCCCCCTTAGCAATCTCGGACCACCCTGTACTTTTATGAAAAAAAAATAATTGTCATTTCCAACCCCATTATTTTTGCCCTGCCTTCTTTTCTTCCCTTAATATCTCTTCCACCTTATTGGTAGTTTACTCACAAGTTAGTAAGGTAACCCAATTTTGTTTGTATGTTTCAGGTAAGAATATGGGCACAAGGTGCAGTCTTTCTTCATTCAAGTATAGCTGCGTAAATGGAGCGGCGAATTGGCTTGGGAGATAGTACAACACTACAAGACAGGACTCTAGTCCCTTGTGGGAGTGGAATATGCAATAACAAGTATTCAGTGTTTGGGTCACGCCACCTATACACACCAAAATATCATCGGCATAAATGTTGTAATTAAGCATGTGGTTGGGTTCATCATTGTCGAGGAGGGTTTGCGACATCTAAAGGAGTATCGAAGGTGCTTTGTGTTACAGTATTAATGCATTCAAAACCCGTTGAAAGATCATGTTATTTTCATACTACAGTACTGCTGTTTTATTGTTAGCTCGTAGTGAAATAACTAATAAATGGAATCGTTTCTATCTGAACCATTTGGAGCACATCCTTTTTCAGAAATTAAGGTCGTAAATTAGATAACTCTACTATTAAACTTGATCCTGCCAAAGCAGTGATTTTTCTACGGCACCAAAAGTACCGTAATCGCCTATTGACCGTCCATTAAGTGAATTTAATAAAAAGGGGGGAAGGGGTAAGAAAAAAAAAAGATGATTTTTTTTTTCCAATTCTTACTTCAGTCCAAGAGGATGTTTAGGCCTAGCGCTGCAGAAAAGTCAAGAGTTTATGTTAGCATTTATATATATTATTGGATTCAGTCCAGCATTAATGCAATGCCTTTATTCTCATTTATTCACTAATTCAGTTAATATTGGGTCGCCTTTCTTCCAATTTCCAACATAATTCGTAGTTTAAACATGCAAACTTCTGTGACGTATAGCGCGGTTGACGATCAACAAATAAGCTTTGGTCCGCCGTTTTGCGGAAGCTGGCAACAGTTATTACCATCAGTTCCACCGATAACTGTCTGCAGACGTAATGGCAACGGAAACTGAAGCCAGCCTCCGCAAAATGGCAGTGCAAAGCTTATTTGTTTGTTGTTTCGTGAATCTCACTGTGCGTTACAAAGGCTTGCGTGGATGTGGACTGAGAAATGCATTGCGTGTCTGCTAGACTGAACCGAGATTACATGCTTAAATGATAGTGTAATTGTTTACTTTTCTGTGGATTAAATGTGATGAAGTAAATATGCGACTAAAAGTAGACGCCTTTAAATGTATAAAGCTCTTGAAGTTATTTTTGCTGCAAAAAAATCACGATTTAAGAGGAAGACACATTGATTTTGTAACGTTTGAAGCATTCAGTCAATAGCAGAAAAAATAAGATGGGGGGCTGCACACAACAAGAACGTGCGCACTCAACTTCTAACCTTCACTCATTTTTGGGGATTGAGCAGTAGCTTTGCCGGCCGGGTTAACAGGCGATTTACGGTAATATCTGCCAACTTCATACCAAAATAACTGTAATAATAATTAGAATTTCATTTAACTGGGAATCATTTTAAAACCTTGTTTTTCAGTTAAATTAGAACTTGAATTAGATTGTTTTAAAAACACTTTTTGCCAAAGTAGTGTTTTTTTCCTCCGCCATTTAAAGCAAATAGTGCCGGCTGACTTCAGTTTCAAACAGTTATCGTGTGCAGTACAGATATTTGTTTCTGAAGGAGGCTGCAACTAACGACTTGTGTGATTTTAGAAATTCAACCAGTGATGAAGTACTGAAATTTTGTTCTGCAAGTGCAGCTTGCCGAAGTGATCATAAATACGTACTTTTATTTGTTGCTTAAACCATACGGATAAATGCCGTGGGCACATTAGGTATTTAAAGCAGTTTATGTTGTTGGGCTCCATAGCAAAGGCTTGCCACAAATTTAACATGTTCGTTCAGTCTTTAAACAAAGACTGGCACCATTAAATACCAAACTGCTACTACGTCCTCTAGTAGACTTTAAGCCTTTGTGCTCATTTCAACTAGGATACAAGAATTTATTTTGTGTTGATAGTAGTGGCTGCACCTAATTCTGTGATTACTCCGTCATTGTTAGTGCTGTTCTAAACGGCTTGGTTCAATTGTAAATATAATTATCTATGGTTGGTTGGTGGGAGTGTACATTGTAAAAAGTTTTAGGCTCGAACTGTTACTTTATTAATATTTTATTATTGATAAAAATGTTTTGCTCATACTTGATGCATATTTGTGGGCCAATTCAAAACTTTGCAGCAAGTCTTGGTTTGCGGATTCTTTAGAACTGTTTTTAGTTTTTATCCAACTTGCAGTCTGCATTGATTTTATTACGATGTAATAAATTGTTGGGAAGAAACTGTGCTATTATTTATTGTCAGGGCTTGCGTTAAGGTGTCATGTTTTTTTTTTCCTCCCAGTTTTGTTCAAATGTTTTTGTAACTTGGTTGAATATTGCATGCCCAGAACTTGTGTTTGCAGCCCTGTTTGTTGTCTGTGTAATTTTAAGAATTTTTTAGCATTTATTTGCCACAGGATTATTGATAATAAAAATGGCTGAAGTATTTTAAAGCTATGTGTACTTACTTACATGACCACATTAGCAGACGGTCATTTTCATCACTGCCGTCATTGAAAGGCCTACAGATTCATTTGCCGTGTACAACGTTTTTTTTTATTGATAGCAGAAGAAAAAAACACTCGAGCTAGGCTACATCCAATATCCTAAGTATCAACCACCCGTTGTGTAAGTCTGTGCAGTTTCCGAATATTTAGCGGGGGGACAGCATAACTTGATTCACCGCACCACCGGAATCTAAACTACAGGCAGAGCTAACTTCATTAGATTATATAAAGTACAATAATTATAAACACTTTTCTGATATGTACACAATAAGATCATAGAAATCAAGAAGAAAAGATTGTTACTTTGTAAAGTGGTCGGCAACAATAAGAACTCTGTAAATGAAACCAAAACACTAATAGGGCATTGTCGGCGATTTACTCCCCACAAAGTGACAATCCAGCGGGCTATTTTGTTAAGCTTATTATCTCCAATAGTAAACACTGAAATGCTTCGCACTACCTTTGAGTTGTTTCATAGCTGACATTTTAACACTAGTAACGGGAGTCCAACACATTTTGTTTATTGTTCACATTATCACATACAACATAGTATGGAAAATTTAAATGATAATTTAAACTCCAATAGTAAGTTAAGGCTTAATTGGCATCGGCTAACTGTTTTGGTCAAATATCGGTTTTTGCGATAGCTTCGTCAAAAATTGTCCCATTTTGATGTTCCAGTACACCATTTTAACCGTTTTTTCGAGAGCTTTCCAATGGTGCTAATTGATACAAACACTCAGCGAGCTCGTGGTGGTGCCTCAGCTTATCGCTCGCTCTCGCCCACTGACCCCAACCTCTCTGTGGTGTCTCACTACCCACTGCACGATTGGTGCCCAGCCAGACAGGGTGGCTACGTCACTGGGACAACCCAACATCATCACAGGGCTCCCCCCACCCCCTCGAGCTGCAGCATACCACAAGTGGAGATGGTTACATGGGTTGTTATAAAGATAAGATACAAGGTAAATGAAAATACAAGAATTAAGAAATCGTTAACCGCGCCGCATAAGTGCTCCTCGAGTCTCGCTTGCTTGTACGATGAACACAACTTAGTCCTTGGGTAAATAAAGAGTCAAGTTCAGTGCCGCATAAGCGCGTCTTGCGTCTCGTATGCGTGCGTGCGTGGAGAGCACAGCTTAGACCTTACAGCTCAGCTTAGTGCGAGCTCAGCTCGCAGAGGCAGATATATGTTGGATATGTGGAATATGTGCGATTACAGGTGAGGAATATAAAAGGTGCTCAGGTCTGGAAAGTTCAGGTGCCTGCGGCTTAGTTTATGCACTGCAGAGTCACTAGTAGCGAAAATGAAAACCATGACTGCATCATACAGTTCAGTGTACAAGGGTCCTTCCTGGGTTTTGTTGCACTCGTTGCAAGCACAACTCCTCTGCTATTGCTCACAACCGTGCCTCTTTCAATGGTGAGCTCCGGGATGCCGCCGACCTCTTTTTCACATTAAAGGCCCTCGTAGCATAGTGGCGAGGTCGGTGGGCTACATATGAAATAGAACTCGTTACATGTTGCCGCAGCAATCGCTCTTGAAAATGGGGCAGATGCCTTACCATGACGACCCCCAGGTTCACTTACTCATTCTCCCTGCTGATGACCTTTTAGAGTGCAGGGGTCCGTCCCATCCCCTACCATGCTGGAGCGCATTCATAGTCTTTCATGGTGCGGCAGTGGAACAATCCTGCCCTAGTCCCACTGCATGGTGAGAGCTCTAGGAAAGGCACTGCTCACTCGTGACTCTTGGTGGCCAGATTCACGTCTCTGAGTCCAACCTGTAGCGTGCCGGCTTGACAATTTCACGTTTCGGGTAGTCCCTGAGGTTGACCGCTTCCTCTTGAATGGAGGGTTCCTCCTCCGAGTCCTCATCTGAGGGGTTCGGATGATAATCAGACTCTGGCTCGGAATCCGTGGCTGCTTCAGAGTCGGTGGTCGAGCCCACATCCGCTGCGTCGTGCTCTTCATCCTCCGAATCTGTCTGCTCCGCTTCCTGCTTCTCGTCTGCTCCTGTCCGTGTTCGGGCGCCATTATGTCAAAGAGTACCCCCGGATAGCCTGCACTCCCTGACATGCAATAAAAGAGTACTCACATACCTTGTATTGGTATACAAACACTTTAGTTGCAAATGAGGCATCAGCTAGCTTGTGGTGGTGCCTCAGCTCCTCGCTCGCCCTCACCCACTGACCCCCAACCTCTTTCTCAGTGGTGTCGCATTACCCAATGCACGATTGGTGCCCAGCCGGACAGGGTGGCTACGTCACTGGGACGACCCGGCATCGTCACATGCACTACTTGTTTGTGGTGTAATTTTTCTTCACAGAAAAGTCAAGTGGACAATCTACGTTCTACTTTTTGTCATCAGTGTGTTAAAGGTTTTCACTATATCTTGTAACGCCCACAGTACACGGCGACTTCCTGTGTCTGTGATTCTTAGCTACATACAGCTAACAACCCAAGAGAGTAATCTCATTCACTGATGTTGGTTCACATTTCTTGGTCATTTTACATTCACCCAAACACACCCATCTATAACGGACTGTAATTATATGTTATGTTGCAAAATGATGTTTACATCATTCATTGGTAAAACTGGTACTTTATTCAACCCACTAAAACTTCACCATCTCAACATAGCACACAAGATTACTTTACATTTGGCGCTACACTCACATTTATTACATAATAAAGCAAAAAAAAATAAAAATACATTTGTTCTGTACAATGATTGTTCTTGATAAAGACCAGTTGTGTTGGATCGTTGATAGCTAACTAATCTTAAGCTCGTTATGATATAATATGCTAACATGCAGAAAGAGAAGCATTGAAAAAATTCTTAAAATCGTAAAGTATGCATTATATCTTGAATGTTTAGCAAGTATTAATAATGAAAACCTCACAGCTTAATGATATGTAGGAAACGTTCAGTATAACCCAGTATTGTGTAAAAATCATCATCAATGGTCCAATTTCAACAATTTGCTGAATTTGTTGCAAACATCATTCATTTTCACCTCCATGCACTCGTTGGATCAATGGACAGCATCTGCTTTCATTTTCCAAGCCTGAAAAAAAGCAAGTGAAACTTTAATTCAAGTTTTGACTTCCCATTTAGTATTGTTTGTTAACAATTCGACAGTCCAGGAAACAAAAACGCACAAAAATGCAAACACAAAAATTCGCCAGAGGCTAGTAAGTCCAGTTCAGTTACTCGCCAACTTCAAAAGTTCATTCGCCAACACTTTTTCCGGGGGGGGGGGCAGCTTTTTTCATATTAGCGGCTATGTACGTAAATAATTTAATCACTATTTAACAAAATATACGACGGTTTGTGACATTGAATTCTAACAACATTCATTAGTAGAACTAGACATGCTGTCAAACTAGTAAAAAAGGATAAACAAATAATATTTTGTTGCATGGCAAGGCATAATTTAGTTTCTTGATATGCAGCCTTTCAAAGGAGGGACGGCACCATTGGAAAGACTGGCAAAACAAAAGACAAGCACTATTTCTCCGACTTTTCCAACCCTCTATTCGTCGTGTTTTAATAGTTTTCCTTCATAATGTTCTCTATCTAAGGAAGGGAAAAGTGGGGGGGGGGGGCATCCCCAACGTGTGATTGCCTTCGTATCTTCCCCCATTCCCTCCCTACATTTCTGAAGTTTTATTGGATCCAATAAAACACCACACCACTTGATTTTCGACGGATTTTCAGTGTTGCGTTAGAGCTAGCCGTACCCGCATAGTTTACAAAATGTTTAAAAACCTGAATCGGATGTTCGGTTTACCGAAAACCGTGAAAAATCTTTAATAATAACAGATTTAAAAAAAAATCTATAATACTGTAGTCGCATGTTTTACTATAAAAAAAACTGCAATATGAATCGTACTTTACATAGCCAAAACACATTTATTCCAAAGTAAAACAGTAAATAAAAAGTAGGAATCGCGTAAAATTCTTACATATGCTTCCTTTTTCCCCATGTTGGATCAGCTGGCATGCTTTGAAATTCTGTTCTATCATAACTACATGTTGACTGCTTGTTTTAAATAAGCGGTAGGCTAGGTCTATTATTTAAAAACAATAAAAAAAAAAGTGGAATTGTTCACAATGTTTATGTTTAATTGTTTTAGCATTCTGCTGTCTTAGTAGTTTCCGACGAGTGCTACTAAATCCTGACGCCACTTTAGGCCTAACGGAAGCAGATTTCCGTTTGATCACTGAAATCGGAAGTTCAGGTCTTACAGCTACCTAACATGTTGGGAGTGGTGGTTTCGACAAAATAAATAGTTTCTGACGAATATATAGTAAATTGAATGGAAATTATAAGTGAATATAAATTCGTTAAACTAAAGTTTGCAGTTAATGCTTCTTAGCTGTGGACGGATACAAGACTGCCTGACACATTTCTGTATCTATCCGACAACCGTCAATGCTTAGGTGGGCAGGGAGGCAGGCACGCACGCTAAAAATAAAATACACGGACTTTTAAGTGTTTAGAAGTTGGAAAGAAATATTATTTAAAAAAAGGGGAGATTTTGCGACTGCTTTTCTTCAGACTCAAACTGCAGTTCATATAAGTTAGTGTTTTCTTTTTGCATTAAAAAATTTTGTGTTAAAGATGTCTTGCTGCAATTGCCAAATTGTCGAGTGGTTGAAAATGTTAAATCACCAACCAAAGGACTTCACTGTGTCAAGTGGCGATCATTAATCTCCAGGTTTAATTTTCAATATTGTTTACGTTTAAAATACAGAGCCATTTTTCAAAACTTTACTGGATGCCTTCGAAAATTGACCTACGTGCTCGGGTTATGATGCATCACTATATCATGTTTGACCCATGTGAGATTTGCATCATAATGCCCATACGGGGATTTACCTTAGATGGTTGCCTGTACATGCAGCACCAAAATTAGGTCTTAGGTGGTTTATGGGTTTTTACTTTTAGATAACGATTTATCGGCCAGTCTCTATCTCATGTTCCTCTGCTCCTTGTTCCCCGATGCTCTTCATTCAGCTGTACTCTGGTTCTCTGAAAATCACCACAAAGCTGGCGACCTTCCTTTAGACATTGTTTTTTTTTTTTATCCCCATCATTTTTTCAATGATTCAATTTCTGCTTCAGGACTACAGTCAACAGTGCATGGAAAAGGGCTAACTACATGTTGATGTAGTTCACAAAACATTTTACTGCCTTCAGTACATGGATGTTAAAACTTAAAAAAATTCATGAAGGATCAAGCCATAAATACAGCAAAACAGTAGTCAGTGTAGAGCTGAGATAAAGATGAATCCGCTCCCCATTGGACACTCGCTAAAAAAGAAAACGAGAATGCCAGGTACATTGTTGCCTAAGGACCAGTCATCATTTATCGTTGGGTGGGAGTTATCGGAGTTTTTCAAGCTCTCTCGAAGAAGGTTATGAATTTTAGGCTTTGTTAAAAGGTGGGAGTCAAAAATATAATTCTAAGCATCTAAAACAGTACTTTTAGCAGCCAAAATTTCTATAAAAAAAACGCCATAGCTTATGGGGGTTCCCCCAGACCCTCCGTCCCATCATGTAATTGTTTATAAAATGTTGTCATTTATAGTGTCAACTGATGTATAGGTTTTTAAAACTACTTTAAAAAAAGTCTTGGCGCCATGTTGTAATTTTTATATTACTAGAAGTAAAGTTGTAAAGGACATGAACATGGCGCCATGTTGTAATTTTTATATTACAAGAAGTAAAGTTGTAAAGGACATGAAGATGTTAACTCAAACTGTCTTAGTAGTGCCAATATGCATCCCTTAAATCAAAATTAATTTTACCATCATTAAGACTGAATCGTGGTCCAAAAGAATATGTACTGCTTTAAATGTTTTCAAGAACAAGCCATCAATTCTACATCCCCCTTCCCACAGCCATAAATAATGACTACTCCCTTACACAGGCATCATTCCTGTTACAATAAACTACTTCAGATAACTTGGGGTACAACTCATTTCAAAAGATAAGTGAGTAAAACTTGAAATCACCATTATAGTTAGAATATTGGAACAAATGATTGTGGGAGATCACTACTGAGATAAAAGTAAGAATTTGAAAACAGATCTTTGCGGAACCGGTCAGAGAACACCAGTTGCCAAAAGTTGCTAAGTAAGCATGCTGGCAGCACTAAATCCACTAAAACGCAGCCATAAAGAAGAAACCAAGAGTGTAATATTGAGATCTAGGAAATTATCAAATGAAACATCCTGTTTGAAATTTCATTTAGTGGGGGCAGCCGAAATCCTCCACCTGATTTTAGCTCCTCCCCCCCCCCCCCCCTAATTTCAGGAAATATCCCCTTTGTAAATCATCCCGGATCCCCCTCCCACAAGCCAGCATTCACAATTACTAATTACTTCTAGCCTTCTAGCAACCTTAAAAATTATACTGATCCCTTATTACTTCATGATTAAATAATATACAATAAATTACCAGACTTTGTGGGGGGAGCTTGAAGAATACCCGTATAGCGATCCCCCACAAACTGAATTGACTCTGAAGGCTCACTTTTGACATCAAATGGGATTTAATCGGGCGAACACAAAAGCGGCCTCAAAGACAGGCTGGCTCATGAGCGAGTCTCTCTGCTGAACTGTCAGTCAAGTGGGAGAAAGAGCAAGAGAGACGAGCAAGGCGCCCTCTAAGGACGCACTCTGACAGACTCCCCATCTCCGTCAGGAAGTCCAAGTTCACCGCCTGATAGTGAAGTAGCCGGATATCGGTGCCCGTGAATACAGAGTTTACGAAATTATAAATACTTACGGCTAAGATACAATGAGTTGATATCCAAAAAAGAAAGGCTGAAAGAAGTTCGCACGAAGCACAGTCCTGATTCACACTTCTGCTATAGTTCACCACGCAAACGTTCACTTTTCACGCATTGCACAATTCTTTTTCCCAGGAATCAGACTGCTTCGAAAATTCGATTTCTGCATGGGTTCACCACATAGTGAAAATAGTGTTCATTAAAGAGTCACACCTCCACGCACAAGGTCGTGGGTAGGATTACGAGAAACGTTAATTGGCCCATCTTTGTCACCAAATAATCGATACTGCAAGTCGCAGCGCTTGACCAAAACAAACCAAGATGCGTACAAATTCTCTTAAGTGGCAAACGAAAACGAGGGCGACGTGTCTAAATCACTGCTTCATGCTGCATGTCATGTCTTCCCCCCCCCCCACATGGTTTCACAAGCGGTACACCGAGGTAAACATTCCTGTCAAGCTTCACATTGAGAATGAGACAGTCCAACTCGCTCTGTGAGGTTACTGGCTAACATTTTTGTCCCTGTTTGGGTGCCATTGTTTTGGGGGCAGCTTGATGGATTCCAGATAGCGATCCATCACAAACTGAATTGACTCCGAAAGCGCAATTTCGACATCAAAATGGGATTTAATTGGGTGAAAACAAAAGAGGCGTCTAAGCCAGGCTGGCTCATGAGTGAGTCTTGCTGCTAAACTGTCATTCAAGCGGTAGAGAAGGCAGGAAGATGAGCGTTGTCAGGTGCGTGGCGCCATCTAGGGATGCACCGTCACAACCTTGAATTAGTTTCCCACCGCAGCTTGCACCTAGCTTATCACCGAAGCTAGGTGCAAATTCACCGACAATTGTTCCGAACTTCCTATTTGTCTTCCTGAAACAACATTTCCAAAAAAAAGCAAGTTGCTTGAACATCCATATTGTTTTTGTTCATAATGATTTTGAAGCTACAGAACAGCGGTCTGACCCCTTGTGGGATAAAATACGTCCGTTAATATTCTGGCTGGCAATAGCAAACTTATGTACTCTATACTACAGCTCCACAAGATGCCATGATCTAAACAACAGGGACCTCACTGAAGGCATTGACGCGCACACACTTCTACTGACCTGATGATCGTAGGGAATTTCTACATATCACAGACCAAAGAGATAAATAGGACTGGAACCTCCATGGAACAGTCATTCCTGCACGTTTTCGTTGTACACAACTAATTACACACAACTAATTCAAAAACCCATCAGACAAAGAGGTAATCAAACTCAAAGCTGTCTGACCTCATTTTGATGAGAAAAACGAACAATCTGGTACGTTGTTTTAAGATAAGTGACTTTCTGGGTTATATAGATCATTGCTGCGTTAACATTTTTATGCATTCAATCACCACTAACTGTCAAACTGCACCATCCATTTTACTACATGACAAGTCACTTCACAATAATAGGGGTAAGACCTCCTACAAGCTGATGTGGCCACCAAAATGGTAGGACTCTGTCACCCCAACAATCCACCTCAAAGAGAAAAAGTCGCAAATCCTTCCATGGGGGAATGCAGATTCTAAAGCCCACCACAAGGTCAAGGACAAGACCACTTCAAATGCAATGTGGACAATCAATAAGATTCCCACAGGGCTTGTATTCATGTTACAAAGGCCCAGAAAGAATATCAAAGAAGAATTAGAGATGCAGTAAATGCAGCCCCCAAAATCACTTTAGTTTTAAAAAATGCAGATGCACCAACAAGAAACTCAGAACAACCTTAAACGTGAGTATAACATCAGCCTTTAACTTGGCATGTTGGGTGGGCACGATGAAATGACTGTTTGCATCAAAGTGTGCTAGGTACTACTTGAACCAAATTGCATGACCAACTTCTCTGCGACACCCAGTGCTACCTCGATTACAAGTAAGAAACAACCTGTATGATCTAAGGATCCGTGGACTCCCAACTTACATTTTCAATGTACATCAACTATATCGCTTTCAAAACATGCAGAGCTCTTTATTAATACTTTTTAGTCGCCTGATGAAACCTTTCCCCATTCTACAGTATGCTTGTACGCACCATTCTGGAATACGGCAATCATGCTTGGTGGTTCAAATTCGAGGGCAACACACATAAAATTGAAAGAGTTCAATACCTTGGTGCCAGTGTCATCGCTGAGTTATGTGATTTGTATTACACGCAGCTACTGACGGTCTTAACGTCTACCCATTGTACGTTACAGAAGATCAAGGGGATCTTATTTTCACATACAAGTCCCACAGTGATGATCACACCTAATATACAACACACATTTTAGATTCTGTTAAATCTTATTTTAACCGACTGAGGTCAACACTCAAGTGTCAATTCCTTCTCACGATTAGTTTCATTGTTTGACGAAGCTTTATCCTAATTTATTTTTCAACCAAAAATGATCATAAACAGAAACCTGTTATACAAATTTTCTTGCTTGCTGCTGCTTTTCTTTTATATTAGGTGTGTTATTTTGTATTTGCAACTTCATAGAATCGATTATATTTATTAGCGGTTTTTACCATTGCTTTTTCCTTGGCTTTCTTAGTCCATTCTGGCATACCCTAAAATAAAGAAGAAAAGTAGAAGAATGTGAACACACAATGAACAAATCACCAGAGAATTTGAGATAAGTGGAGTTAAGTTGAAAAACAGTACAATGTTTTAAATTAAAGATAAATGTATAAAAAAAGCAGTGAATGACAGTTTCCCTATAAGGTGATGGTTTAAGTCAGTCTGAAGATGACATTGTCCAGGTGATGTGTATAGAGATAAAGGTGACAGCCAGTACGTGATGTGTTTCCAGGCCTCAGCTTATAACCTGTCCACAAAGGAGTAAATTTTATAGAGGCAGCTGACAAAATTCTTAAAATATATATCTTAGTTATTTCACTATGCATAATTTTAGCTGTGTGGTAGGTACACTTACCAAACACTGGTAAACTATCAGAGAGGTTTGGTCATTTACCTACAAGACATATCTAGTGAATTCTATTTTTTTCCCAACATTTTTATTTCTTTGGTTTTGTCCTATAAAATAATTCTATGCCTAAACTGAACATTTACGGTTGCCATTAAATAACAGAATTAGAAGTCTATTACAACAACAGAGGGGACTAAAACTGGCAATAGGCTAGCTTTCCTATTACAGTTTTTTCGGACCAGCTTTAAACTTGATAGCAAAGGCTTAACATAGGGTGTTGGAACAATTTGTAGCACTAAAAGTTCACAATATGTCAATAACTCAATGTTTAGATGCCACAATGTCATTCCCTTAAAATGCTATTCTTCGTGAATTTACAGCAACAGTTTGTGGTGTACCTTTAAGTTACCTCTTTTAGTATTTTTTGCCGTTGCATATTAGGTAAGAGCAAACTGTGAGCATTGAAAAGCGAGCATTGACGTAAGCATCTACCGACATCCTACTGAACACGTAGAATTGAGAAAATCTGCTTACGACGTCAAGTTGTCATCACAGGGTTTTGGGATTGACCCACTGCATCTGGAGATTAACAGCCTACAGAAGTGGTCAACTAACAGGCACCTCCCCGTTGCACCTGACATGTTGCACATTGGGTGTGACAATATAAGGTATGATACTTGCTGTCTGATACTATTTTGCCCCATATTGAGGTTGTAAAAGACCTTGGGGTTGGCTCTTGCAAGATCTTAAGTCTACCACTTACTGCAACAACACCAGCATCGTAGTCTGTAAGAGAGCAGCTATGATCAATATTTTTTTTAATTGGGTGATCGTAAGACTTTTGACTGGGGGTTTAAGGTTTTCATCGTAAGACCCATACTTGAGTATGCCAGCCCAGTAGAGTTACCATACCAGTTAAAGGATATTGATTGTGTCGAGTTGGTTCAGAGGTGTTTTATTAAGTCTTTCATGGACCTAGGATTTATGCATGACTTACGGTTCTGATTCGTAAAATTGTCAACATTGACTATACCCATTTCTTTGATCTGTATACCTCGAATCATACTCGAGTCTTTCCATGAAAATTGTGACACTGCTATTTAAGTTGGATTACCTTTATTACTTTTTCTCAAACCATGGTATAAAGTGCTGGAATTCACTATTAGATCAAGTCGATTGGACATCAACACTAAATAGTTTTTTTTTTTTAAATACAATTGTGTGACCCTTTCTGCTTTTTTGAGTCTTTTTTAATATTTGTGCTCGACAAGTTATATATTTGATGCTATATTTGAGGTTGGTTTTTTTTACAGGTATGCATGAGTTTAAACTTTATTTTTTAATACCATTAGTAGCAATGAATTTCACCCTTTACACTGCCTTCCAACTTGTTTCCTTGAATAAGTCTTATCATTGTTGTTAAATAAGCATAATTATTATTTAAAGGCAATGTCGGATTAGAAATACACAGAACAATGCTAATCTATACTGAGCTGCTTTGTGTAGCAAGAAGGTATTGAATGTCTGTACTTGTTTTTCTATTCTTTACCTCTGTGTTTGGAATGTGCAAATCTTCTTCATCATCGGTGGTGGTGTGTTCGCTGCCGTGTCCATTCTGGCCATTCACAGCATGATCTTGTTGGCCGTTTTTAGTCCAATCAAATTGTTCGTAAGCTTCTTGGATTTCTACTTGAATGTTATCGATGCTTTCAAGAACTTGGGATAGTTGGGATTCAGTGTCTTTTATGCGGGATCGTAACGTTGCACACTCGCGGTCAATTCTATAAAATATAATGGGGAAGACTTTAAGTGAACTGTAAGTACGATTTTGTACTTTTGAATACATGATGATCAGATAAAGTGGCTGGCAAACATGCAACTTTGAGAACAGTAGCTTCTTTAAGACTTGTCATAGAAAAAACTGCCCGTATATTTGTTGAGCAATGTTTCACTCCGGTGTAGCTTGTAACACAGCAATCAATGTCAGCAAGTAGGTATTTGGAATCCATGGTACACATAATCTGCTTTGACAAAAGCAACATGTTTAGGGATTTTTTCTTTAGAAAGCATTTATGAGTATTCTTGTGTAATTTTTACTATAGCTGTATGCAATAAATCACATGACTTTAAATGCATACAATACCGGTATCAGCTAAATGAAGCTGGCAGCAGGTGTATAATGAAGAAAGCTCTGTTCCGCCATGCGTCACAAACAATAAATAGGTGTGACGATTTGTGGCACAAAAACTGCTCTTTTAATGCAAACATTACTTCCAAGGTTATAAGTATCAAAAATCTTGAAAATTCCATGCAGCCAATCTCGTTACAAATCGGGAAAACTATACTATCACCCAGAAACATGCTGCCGAAAATGCATTAATAAAGGAAACTAAAGAATATTTTCTCTAGTATTAGCAAATACTAAAAATGCCAAAAACCATGACCATACAAAGAAGGAACATGAATTCTGTTGGTGTTTGCCTATTAAATGTGATAAGGGTGGGATCAGCAGAAAATGTGCAACTGTGCCGTACAATACAAGGAAATCAAAACACAACAAAATAGGTATTTCCTGTAAATGGGGTGCAAGTTTGAAGAGTACAACCATGCTCCTGATTTCCGAACTGAATAATGTATTTAAGAAAAACGTACGTATATGATGACAAACTTTCCAAGCAGCTAGACAGATGATAAAAGAAAACAGAAAAAGGGCACAATTATTTTACAATTTTCATAAATGATCAATGTGGGTTCAAATTACATCATTATTAATATTAACGAAGCACTATCACCGATTGAAAATCGTATGAAAATACCGTGGTGCCATCTAGCGGCAGTGAGTGTTAACCTTTACAGCTTGCTCCCAGGAGCACGAGGGCAGACAAAATTTTCACTGAAAAATTAAGAGGCTCGTGGCTTCTTTGTTACGTTAAAAGAAATGGCATTGTGCATTCCCTTGCTTGATGCAAGTACTAGATAGCGCTAAATGTTGCCAGATTCTTCAGAGTTTCAATCAGTGACGTATTGGGATGAGTTACGGGCTCTCATAATTTGCAGCTCTCGTTAGGGGTCAGATTAGTAGTGTATTTACAACGAACGTCAAACCCCCTCACCTTTTGTTACCAATGAAGAGGGTAACAATTTTGGATAATTTGGCAATTTATTTTCGTGAAGTTCTTGAAATTAGCCCGAATTTATCCTATTTTCTTGACTGATTTTGCTCTTTGTCTTATCATTTTGATAGTTATTCTATTATATGTGTAACTTCCGAAATTTACTGGAATCCCCTTGCCCTTGTCCAAAACTTGTTACTCCATCAATCCACCCCTCTTGCATGACGTCTTATCGTGCAAGAGCACATAGCGCCTTAAGCCACGGAGGGCGCAAAAAGTAGCGTTTAATCCTGGAGTGGCCTCCAGACGCCATCTCTGAACTAAAATGTTGGCCCTAATGTGTTTGTACAGAAGGGTTCTAAAGAACCAAACTCACACTCAATATGTACAATATTTCTTGCATTAGATGTAGGCAAATTCTGCTCGTTCCGTATTAGAGGCAAATTGACTGTTGTAAAAGAAGGTTAAAGAAGGTAAAAGAAGGGAAAATCCAAATAATTTTGCATTATTAGGAAAAATGGTGAGAATTAACTAAGAAATATTTTTTAATTTGCCTAGAAAAATGACATTTTTTGACTTCCAATTGCAATAATTCTAAAGCAGGATTGAAAATTTCCACACTTTATGGAAAGGTAGATACTGTGTGAAACTAATTAATAATTATATCATCAATCTGTTATGAAGGTAGACCATAAAAATGTTTTCCTCTCACATTTGTTGATTAAGAGACAGTTTAACAGTTTTCAAAACATGAAGGAAAACATTTTGTAAAATCTCACAGAGTTATACCGTCAAATTCCTGGTTCAAATGTTTCATTCTCATTCCGTTAAAGAGTTGGACGTTCCATTGCAGAACTGGATGTCATACAGCAGGTAACAAAAGAAATTCATTAAAAGTCAGTGTGACAGTAAAAGGGTTAAATTGTTAGTTTCGCTTGTTGTAGTTCATCTTTGTTGAAGCCTGCCCTTGCTGTATTCCTTAGCTTGCTAGGTGGTTTAAGGATTTGGACAGTATACAGTGACATTGACCAGTTTCACGCTGATGACTGACCAAGTTTTGACAAAATCACGAATGCCACTATATGGCACTGAACTACAACAGAAATGTATAAAGATTTCAACCCGTTTCTCCAGAACAAGATATGAACTTACAAGTAAAACAACTCTTTTCCTTTTGTACTAGTGAAACTGATTTATTTTATAAGGTTTGCAATTTAGGAAACATTTGAAAAAATGAGTGGAGGTGGAGCCATCTGTGTTCAAAATGATGAATTGCATGAAAAGTTGGTCGATTCAACCATAAGTGGCACCAACAAGTTTTTTTGTTCCAATATTTGCTCTTTACACCAATACTATCAAAGATATATATTACACGGGCACAAAAAATAAAGCTCACGTTTATCAAAGGGGTCACATTTTTTAAGTTGGTGATTTGTTTTGATGAGGGCAAAATCATTACATGTGACATTTCTGTCATAGCGCAAGGCCACCTAATAGTCCAGATGTGCAAAACATGAGGGCTTAGAGATTGTCTTAAGTTAGGTTATCCCTCACTAAGACAGCTATCACTTAAAATAGCTTTCCTACGGTTTAATAAAGTTGTGTAGCAACCACTCTTACCTCTTTTTGTCATCCTCTGTTCTTCTGGCGTCTTCTGCGTTACGTATAAGCCGTCCTCTTGGCTGTTCAGCTACTTTGTTCTTGGACTGTTCTTTGGCCGTCAGTCTTTCTTTGAGGTTGGCAATGTTCTTCTCCATTTCAGTGGCTGTCCCTTCCAATCGAGCTACTGTTTCCAATTTATGCCTCATTCTTAATTTGGCAAGAAAAGGATTGGCTACTCCACTTAGAACTTCTTTCTCTTGGTCTTGTTCGATGTATCGACCTGCAATTCCATTAAAAAAAACAGACATTTACAACGAGAAAGAAGTCTGGTAAGACCAGAAAAATCCATGCGAAGTTTAACTTTGAGAAAATGAACTCATAATGTCACACACGACCAAGATTTAAATGCTTGACAAACAACCAGTGGTAACAATGAGTAAATGGGTGGTCAAAAATTAGCAAGAGTGGTTTGTGCGACATGAGTCCAGTAAGGGGATGGAAAAACTTGGGATGCAATCTAGGAAAGCTCCGTTCACTGCAGGGGATTGAGATACCATCCAGAATATGCCAGATTACAGTGGTGTAATATACAAGTATGCAAGGGGCACATTGCATAGGGCCCGTCTGGTCTGTAAACAACCATTGTAAACGTGCTGACTGAGAAGAGAATCAGACGGTTTAAGTTGTATCTGAAGCCCAGGTATCATCATATCACACCTACTACGGTCTCTAAATTTCTGTAAAACTCATTAAAAACTATCTTTGCAGTACTACGTCGGTGAACGAGTGAAAGCATCCAGTGTATAAGACTAAATGAAATGAACATAGAAAACGTCACTTTAGGCAACGTCACTTCTGCATCACATAAAGCTTGTCAAAAATGTTGGTTAAGGATCAGATAACCTATTGCACAGCCTTCTTATGCCTTTAAAGTTATGTGCCAAGTTATATAAGGGTTAACTGGATGAATTTGTGCCTATTTTAAAAGGAAACAAGAAAAATGTTTTAGAGGTTGTGAGATGGGTTCAGGGTTGATGCTGGATGCGACTAGTACCTGGATATGGCCAACAACAAAAAATAGAATATTAGGCAT
This sequence comes from Lithobius niger, assembly GCA_023313725.1. Taxonomy (NCBI): domain Eukaryota; kingdom Metazoa; phylum Arthropoda; class Chilopoda; order Lithobiomorpha; family Lithobiidae; genus Lithobius; species Lithobius niger. The sequence goes on from JAHWFP010146745.1 coordinate 29,323, forward strand.
ACTGTTGAGACTAGTGAAGGTTTCACACAACAATGAAGCCTCACAATTTGGTCTGTTTGTTGTTAGTAATATTATGGACTAGACATTGCATACATTGATGCATTGTTTACAGCTAACTCTATGTTTACTGCTTGAAAAGGCAATTACTTCTGCCACTGATTCTGTTAAGTGAAGACCTACTACAAATTATATTCACTAGTTACTAAACACAAGCTTTCCTAATATGGTTTATACCTAATTTTTGCTATGCTGGATCCCGACGATCACTAGTTAAAGTCTCCCCTAACACATACATTATTACATGTTAGTTAAAATGTAATTTATATTGGGGTTGAGGGGCCAACAAGAGGTTGTGCATAGGGGCCCACTGCAACAAGGTTTATATTCACTCTGGAATAAGATCTCTCATGTGGAACAGTTTAAGTCTTGTGCAGTTGATATGTCCTATTCTTATTTAGTATCTGTTAAGTAATCCTGTATCCTAGATTTTTTGTAGGATGATTCTTGGCAAAGGGGTTTGTTGTCTCCTCTACTTTGTAGGGGTAGCAGCGTGCTTGATAGATGGAGCTGTGAGATGCACGCCCTGCAGCAGGCAAACTCAAGCCCTTTCACAGAGCGTAATGTATGAGCCTCGCGCATAGAGGCTAGTAACAGTTGGCGCCACTGGGGGTGGAACGCCATGCAAGAGTAAGTTAGGGTACTGAGCTAGTGCTAACAACTGAGTACGAGAAGGAAGGACAATGCCTAAAATAGTAAAGACAGTGTGAACATTATCTGGTGTGCGTTTCCTTGGGCAAGATATCCTCACAGAGCTACTAGCCTTTTCTCGTGCAGAGCAAGTCTGAACATGTTCCTTCGGGGCAGGGTTCTCTGCCAATGTTACATTGGTACCAAGGTGCACTGTGGGTAATACCCATTACTAAGTAAGATGCCTAACGAAGGATTGTACTGTTACTTCAGGTTCGGTATCCAACGCAGCAACACAGCTCCTCTCACTCTCAGCTTCTCGGCCTTTGAACTAACACCTTGCTGCATTGATGCAACCTCTGGTGGGTTGTTTTATTGAACAACCTTTGAACTGCCGTCACCATCGGTTAGGGTTAAGTCCGACGTGGCCCAGTAAACCACAGCTGCCATCCTTACTGTGTCTTCATTCTATCTTATTCTTGCCTGATCTAGCCAACATTGCTTAAGTGGTACATTGGTCGTCATATTTTTCACTGCAGCTACACAGTGGTGCTTTTCTTGGAAGTGTTGTTAGTAGATGACATCATTTACTGCTAGAACAGATCCGTGGCTAGAACACAGCCACTGAAGAAGGCTGGTAGTCCCTCACACTAACCTGCTTGGGACAACTTTGTCAGTCATCAACCACATCAACTCTTTGGGCAGAATACTGCTTTCACTCGTTTCTTATGCTTAGATGATTTGTAACAGGAAAGTTATACCAAACAAAAAGTATACTATTGTAGTTCAAGGAGCAAGACAATTTTCTATCTCACTGGTATAGCATGCGTGACTGGAGCAGAAAAACCTCAAATGTATAAAAAGTAGCCCTACATTGGAGGCGGGGATGGAGGGGATGTCAAAGATATGACTCTGATGATGTTATTTCGGAATATGAACTGTCAGAAGAACATAACAATTTCAACGATAATGTAAAGCTACAGTCTAATTGGATAGTCTGATTAAATATACTAAAATGTTGATTAGGTATAAACAGAGAGATCTACTTTTGTTAATAAACGTTTGTGTATGATAGAAAAAGAAAGCATTTAGTGGTAAACGAACAAATTGCTCAGTTTCATTTCTACTGTCACGAACCTTTCACAAGCAGAAAACATTTTGCTCAAAGTGTCATGAAACTTTGGGGACCCTTCATCGTAGAACTTTCTGTTGCTGAATATGTACATACATTTTTTTAATATGAATATCAAAATAATAAGTGTGCAATGTTCACTCATAGTTTGCTAGTGACCACCTTCAGCCTCCTTCGTGCAATTATTATCTAACCACTAATTTTGACATGTATGCCTGCAATTGTGTTTTGTGTTGGGGGGGGGGGGGGTTCAGGTGGAGGACAGATGGATTTTCTTGTCGTTTGCCTGCAATTTCTTGGTAAAATTTAACAAGCGTTTGAAAAATACTTTCTTAATGACATCACAGCCATGACGCTGTCGAACAGCAAAAGAGCTAGTTTGACCTGTTGACAAAATATGTACTCGTCTGCAGGACAGGATATTCTTGTCTATCAACTTTGTCTTTGCCTTTTCAAAAGTAGTTCCAAGAAGTACACAGAGAGGTTGCAGTCAGCCATTATGCCACAACGCCCCGCCCTTTGTTTTGTTATCGCCCCTTAATTTTTTTTTATTGACCCGATTATTGTTATTGCAGACGGAAATCCCACGTCAAGATAAATGATTGAAGAGCCAAGACCTTGAGCAACAAATTCAAAGAAAAACAAAAAAAAAAAAGAAATAATTTGATGCCGAGTAATTATTTGTCTGGGGAAAGAAGTTGTTTTGGATCCAGGTCTGATAATTAGGACAGCAATTATTTTCTGTTAACATGATGTAGAAAAATGAATTGCAATATTCAACGAAGCCCTATTAGCACACATTTATGGTGTGAGCATGATTCATACATTTAAAACATTTTCTAAGCTGGAATTCCTTATGTGTAGGTCATTTTACATTGTATCCTTACAAATTTATCAGCATTTTACTCTACTAATGGAGGGTAGCCCTACAATCTTTAGTGAGCTGAATATAAAATGGTGTCCTTATATTACTGTCCTATTTAGAAACGCTCATAAAACATTAACAATGGAAACAATCATAATACGGATTCCTCCATTGGCATGAACAATTAAAAATGTTTTACTAAAAACAAATAACACTACTAATACTCTACCACGTGCGCTCCAGTTGTGGTACACAAATCTAATTGATTTTCAATTTTGCACTTAAGTTTTCGTAATTCATTGACACATCTTTGTTCCGTCTCTCACATGGTTTTATACATCCCAACAAAATAAAAATGGGGGTAATAGGCTGCTTAGTAAATCTTCATGCAAGAATCACAGAGGCATTGGCTCTACCCTTTTCTCAAAATGCCGTTTTTGAAAAAAAAAGGCCGTTTTGTGCCTACATTTGCTGGTGTGATGATCCCTCAGAAAAGGCCGAATAGCATAAAAAAGGCCTTAAAACGCCCAAAAGGGAAAATGAAGGGCAAAAAAGACAAAAGGCTAAGAAAGGGGCAGAAAAGGGTAAACAAAAGCAACAAAGAACAAGTCCACAGCAAAAATGGCCATTAAAACGTACTCCGCCTTTTTACTAAAAGTTGCCCTCTTGGCGGTCTGTGCACGCCCTCTATATACAAAATTTTTTGACTATCGTTTTGTGAAACTGTCAATGCTTGAAATGAGCGTGACAATAAATACCTGAAATGGAAATTCGGCCAGACATTTTGTGTACAACTACTGGAATGCAAGTGGTACAGCATTAGTGTTATTACTTTTTAGTAAAACGTTCTGAGTTCTTTCCAATTTATGAATACCACATTATGAATACTTTAATTGTTAATAGAATTTTGCATATAGGGCAGTAATTATGGATGGACACCCAGTACCACAAAATTAACAATACAAGATGACGGTTAAGTTTATAACAGCAATGACAAAACTTAAAGGACGGTGAGTACGAATAAAAGTTAGTAACCATGACCATAATAATCATGATTACCTCTTTAAAGGTTGTTATGGTTCTATATTATAACTGAACTCCGTATTGAAAGTATAAATAGAAACTTTGAGAATCGTTCAGCAGTGGTGCACTCAGAGGGAGGCAATGGAGGGCCCCTACAACGTCTGACAATTTGAGAAAAGTAATCAATTTGGAATTTATTGCAGTTGAAAAAAGTTTGAAATTTGGCTTTTTTAATGCTTCAAAAGCACGAACATGACAATGTTGTTTTCCAGAGCTGCGAGGGATTTACAGCACCATTCCTCCTCTCTATATCCTTTAGTTGAATTTTTTGAACTCCCAGTTTTAATTCCCCACCCAACAAAATTCCTGTTACACCACTCCCAGCCCAAAACGCAATAAAACTCCCCACATAAATGCCACTTTTATGGAAAAATAAAACTATAATAATTACATTTAGTCCACTAGCTGTTCACCTGTCAAAAATTTTATCTAGTAACCAATCTACTTTAGTAAGCAAGCGAGAACTAATAGCAACAGCGACATCTGCAGCGACATTTTAATTTTGGTTGTTTCCCACCGGGTGCCACAATGCTAATGAGATGAAAGCCACACAGAAAAGGAAAAAGTTCGACTAGCATTAAAATAAGTGAGAAGGAAACAGATGTGTATTTTGAGTAACTGTGCCACAAACTGTAATCCGTCAAGAGCAGAAACTTAACACTCCTGCCTCATTCATAATGACACTCTTTATAAGCAGTATACTAGAGGTGTTAAGCCAAATACTGCATTAATAATATCATGAAGTTAAGATGAAATGAATTCTCTAGCATTAAAAATAATTGAGAATGCGGTAGTTGAGGTGTATCACCGCTGCAGAATTAGTTACTATGGCGATCTTTTAGTATGATCGCTAGTAGCTCGCTACTTTGTGCTTATACATCACTAGCAGTTCTACCCGGCTTCGCCCGGGGTTTTGTTTTGCCCGTGGTTGTTTCCCAGTTTTCACTCACTGTTGCCTTAACGTACACTGTGATGGGCAGTTTTTCTTCCTGTATTACTCTCCTTTCCCCATCTGCTCCCTCCCATCTCATGCCTTTTTTCTCCCATCTTCTCCGTTCCCTTCCTATTCAGCTGCCCAGCCATCTACTTCCCTGCCTCCCCTTTGCTAAACGTAGTTGAATTAGATACTGCTCTTTCCTCTCCCCTTCCCTACCCCGTTGGCAAGATTTGGGGCAATAAAATTGCTATGGTCTGTATTTAAAAAATCGCCACTGTGCATCCGTACTGTGTGAAAAATAACTGTGCATGACGTCGTTTAATGGTAACAGACGTATTGCTCCCTTCACCGAACCACCACCTTTCCAATCTCTTTTTTTCTAAAGAGCAGGGCTAACAGACGTACTGCCCCACACACGGGCATTTAACGTCCAGGCCCTACTCCAGTTTATCGCTTTGGTGTGAGCGATCTGTACCATGAGAAAAATAAGTTTGTTTCGTGCGTGACGTCATTTAACACTTGCCGCTGAGATGACTGCGTAGAGCAAATTGTTAGTCGAGGCAACAATGTGCCAATTTCAACTTCTTTTCAAAGAATTGACACACTCGCTAGTTTTCATTGTTTCCCTTTCAGGGGTCGTCGTTGCTTCATTTCTGCTATGACACTTTGGTTTATAATGTAAGAAAAAGATGTAAAACAGAAAGCTTTGTCCTTATTGATTTTTTGTTTTTTTAATAATCTTGCATTTAACGCATACATTAGTGTCTAACAATTATTTTAATGCTCTTCCATCGTTTTCCATTGTTACAACCGTCGTCTATTACATGATTGATTGATTTATTTATTCTCAGGCTGCGACCCACAGTCATACGCCTAGATAAAATAGCTAAGTAACATCAATGTATAACAACAACGAAACAGGAACAGCAAGACGTCTAGTTTCAACAATGAAGAACAACAATGGCCGTCGTCTTACCACGGATCGACCTTTCTTAGCAGAAGAAACACATTTTTTTTGGCTTAACGCGTTGCTACCATGCAAACTGAATTCTTTTTTGCACGATTGTTTACTTTTGGTACAAACTGGAATTTTTTAGATAGTGTTCGTTGTAATTAAGTTTAACAAGCACGCTACTTTGTGTCGTCAAGGATATACAACATTATTTTAAAATGACTTCAAAATTGAGTCGGTTCATCTATAGTGCAGTTTGCTTCAACGACATTAAGCAACACGTAATTTATTAAACAAAATGAGCACGGTCACTTCAATTACTTATTTACGACTGTTAACGTGAAGTTTATATGCTTAGGGCGTTCCAACAACGTAACTGAATAAGACAAGTTGCAAGTTGTGTTTTGGGAGCATCACAATAAATGACAAAATTTCATAAAAATCGGTTTAGTCACTCTGAAGTTGTTTCATGCGTAAGGTCAGGTGGATCCATAAGGAACTGGCTGAGAAAGTCGGGGGTCCCCAACCCTGAAGGGGCCCCCACGACTAGGATAAATAGTTTTTTTTTAAGTCCTCATTTTTTTGGGATAAAACTGCGGACAAAATTCAAAAGGGGTCCGTATGAATGATGAAATCATAAATGCACATGAGGTAAATAGAAAAAAAAGTAAGATTTTTCAGAGACAAAAACGGAGGTGGGGGCACTGTCGAGACTGAGACTGTACCCCCCCCCCCCCCCCGACAGTCAGTGTACGCTCATAATAGATGGACATAGCGATGCTAATGAGTGCTTCTCACTTTGAGAAACACCAACAAGAAATGCTGGTCAATACTTAGTCTATACAAATGGGAAAAAATCCCATTAAAGGAAAAAAAAATAAAACAATCAAGTTTTTACCATATAAAGTAAGAGCCAAAATGGTCGCAAGTGACAATCACTGAGGTTAAGGATGAATCATGAGGGACAAATAACTTGGAAGCAAACATTTTGGCTCTGGTATCACTACTTTACATGGCAAAAACTTTCCCCATTATGGGTTTTTGTATATCACACTTTTTGACAGTGTGATATCACTAATTTATATTGTGAAAACTTGAAAACTTTACCCTTACGGAGTTTTTGTATATCACCCTTTTGGTTGTTTTACGATTTTTCTTTACTTAAAGTATTGGCTACAAGCTCCTTATGAAAATGTAATTGTAAATCGTTTCTTGATCAGCCTATAGAAAATCTTAACTTTCGTGTAATTAACACAAGAAAACAGAAGCCATTTATTATTCTTTATTTGCTTAGGAATGCTTATTTTTGAAAGTTGAGCTCAGGTTTTAATTTTATTTACGTATCTAATGGCTGAATACAGTAGAAAGGTTTCACGTGGACTAAACAGTACAGCGTCATTGCGGTTTACACAATCCTACTTCCTGTGGTATGAGCGTGCGTAGTTGTTGCATTGAATAACACGCAAAAGTTTACACAACACAAGAAAACACGTGTACTGATATAAATATAGACACACATATGTACGTACAACGATTATTATGTAAGTTGTGTCCAGAAATTACCTTAGTAATTCAAAGAGGGTATTAATCAGAATATTTCCCTTTTAAGCTTAACTATTGCAATTCCATCCCCACTCATTGGGGAAGAGAAGGGTCCTGAATATGTGCTTGTGTTAAGATCCATTATGTAAAAAACCCTAGGTATTTCCTAGCAAAATTGTCTCTCTCAATATGTCATTTTTTTTAATTGCAAGCTACCATGTCTAATGTAGGATTGCAGGTTGTGGTACAATGCTATTGCCCAACAATACAACGATGTTTGTTACATTGTTTCGTCATAGTTCTTTTCATGACATTGCTTGCTGTAGGTAAGAATGAGATAAAGACCAACGAAAGAGCTGCTAAAAGATATTGTCCATTCTTAGCCAAATTCTTATCTAGCCAAAGACAATGCTGCATGAATTAAGTCAAAAGCCAACGGGACGACTGCTTCAATACAATGTCAATGCTTCATTGCATTCGTTATTTTATAAATGGGAAAAAAAATATACATGTTAAGGATAGATATAAATACGAATCCTGATCACAGTTTGGCATTTGAAGCTGGTAATTTAAACCAACGGGAAGATGGATCGAATCTCAGAAATTAATCTATATTGTCCAGATTCAAAAGTGGGTATTGTTAATAGTGAAGAGAGAAGAGTACGAAAATGAGACTTATGTTCTGTGGGTTTGTCTTTTTTTCCCCCAATATTTAACCGAGTTTCACTAACTTTATTTTTAATTGTCCACAACAACCCGGGAACTGAGGGCGCACAGTGCAGACAATACGTCGGAGGAAAGGGAGGGAGGAAGAAGAGAGCAGGGCTGGAACATGAAAAAGTAGGAGGTGTGATCGTGAGGAAATTTATGTATTTGTTCCAATCTAGAAACAAAAATCCCCCGCCCCCCCCCCCCAAAAAAAAAAACCGTGGCGTGGTGACATGAGTTTAACACACTTTTC
>JAHWFP010146745.1:48940-72938 GCA_023313725.1 Lithobius niger
TGTTATATGTATAGCCGCAGCGAGCGCGGCAGCGTGAGCGAGGCAGGGACATTAGACGATAATCCATTATACGAATTTCCAGTTAGACGGTTTTCCATTATACGAATTTCCTGTTAGACGATTTTCCGTTATACTGTTATACTGTATATGTTCTTCCAATTATGCGATTTTCCAGTTAGACGATTATCCCTCGCCCCCGAAGTTCGTGTTGCACGTTGGGACTTGTTTTCATTACGCTCTGTGCCGGAATGCTATTTTGCTATTTTGCTATTTTGCTATTTGATCGCCAAATAACGCGAAAGATCCTATTACTTCAGTAAGTTAGGATCATGGTTGGGGGGGGGGGGGGGGTGGCGGTAGGCTGTCTAAGAATTAGGGATTTGGGTTGAGTTTATCTTCGAAACGAAAATGGCTTGAAATTAGAAAAATAAGTAGTTTAGGAAACTAGTAAAAACTGTGTTAAAATGAAATTTCATGGTGCGTTCAGTCACTACCTGTAGAATTGATTAACCAGCTAGGAAAGGCAACTTATCGAAGAGGTTTTCCTTCATCAGTGATAGTGGTGCTTTGCAGGGAAGCGACGGTCGTTGGTGGCGGTGCTTCTCTTTCTTCCTTTCTTTTAGCTTTTCAATGAACGATTATAAAATGTACGAGGACAAAAAAAAAATACTTTTCGAAAAAATGAGAAAGACACGTGGCAAATTAACGAATAATTTGTTCACGTATAAAAAAGATACTGTTCCTATTTAGCATCACTATAAGCAAGCAATTTATAATAATATAACAAAAATGAAGTTTACTCACAATGAAACATGTGAGTCAGCAGGGCCGCAACTACTCTTCTGCGGGCCCAGGGCAAACAAGAAAAACGGAGGCCAACATTTTGTAGCACCTTCTTTTTTTGTTTTAGTTGTTTACCCACCCTTTTACTGGTAGATTCGTCCTACTTCTTGTTTATCTTAGATATGTTCGCCGGCCGTCCGGGGGGACGGGGCCCAGGGGGCGCGCCCCCCCCCCCCCCTCACCCCACCCCCCTCCCTTCCCTGCGAGATAGAAGCGTGGCCAATGAGAGTTCAACGTTATTAGGGTTACGCCGCAAGAAAGACACTGCAGACAGCTGGCCATTCCGTGAGGCCAATACAATCCTCTTGCGAAAAAAGTTTTCGTTAATTGAGCTAGTCCCGACAAAACCCAATTTGAATGAACGTTCCCTGGTGAGAGAGACATGTTCCTTACCCGGAAGCAACATTTTGGTCTCAGCAAAAAAAATTCTAAATCGAAGCCTGGTGTAACGTCGCTTGGTCAGATGTGTGTAAACGTATCACTCCACGACATTGAGACAAATAATTCCACTGAACAACATTTTACCAGTTGCTCTCAGTGGTCCTGATAAACAAAAATATCGAATTATCGACCAAGTATCGATGAATAAGACATAGTCCATGTCTATCCAGTAAAAATATGCAAAAACCGCAATTGCATGCAACGATAACCAAGATGGGGTAAAACATAAAATTTAAATTCTTTAACTTGAATTAACAAAAACAAATGCAGACTAATAATTCAAAAGTGTAACAGACTGTAGATTTTTGAGGCGCACCCAGCATTAGCCATGGCGCCAGAAGGAGAGAGGGTCAATTTTGCTAGGTAAGTCCTATCGGAAACTAATAACAGACTGTGTATAACAGACTAATAACTCAAGTGTAAGAAACAAGTTTTGGTAGCTACGAGACAAACTAGTTCAAAAATCGTATAAGAAATAAACAAAAATGTTAAAATAAAAATATTTGCAATGTATGAAATATATAAATAGTGATCGCAGGAATATCAATTGACTTTGGTATGTCGTTCAAATTCCCACGGTTCTGTGTGTGGGGGGGAGGGGGAGGGAGGGCTCCAAAAGTCAAAACTCGATGCGGGGGGGGGGACATAAAACAAACAGGGCATCAAAAAGCAATTTACCTTGATCCGCTAACCAGACAACAAACAGACTTGGTAGTCAAAAAGAAGGAAGCTGGCTGGCAGGGAAATCGTTGAACAGTAATGTTTTATCGACTTGGAAAAAAAATCGAACAATTCGATAATTATCGATCGCTCTGGCAGCACTGAGTTGCTCCTAATCTCTCATTGCTGATTATTTCGTAACGACTCGACAGAACAAAATTAGCAACAGGCAAACAAATTTTCTTCTAGTTTATAGCGAGACTGTTGGTAAATATTGGCCTAATGCCGAATTGATTACATTTGGATCATACGATAAGAAAAACATGTAATATCAAAAACACGTTTGCATATATTACTGATATCAAACCATGTTTGCCTCCCTTTTTTTTCCCCTTGTGCTACATCAGTTAGGCAATGGCTATCAAGCGGAACCGCAAAACAATCAGACCACGATGTGCAAATGTCCACATTTTTTTATTCAGTAAGAATGAGGTGTCATAATGGAAGGAAGATAACAGGTTGTTAGAATTACAATGAAATGAAGGCAGCCACAATAAAGTGTGTCATTGTCAACGATTCGGTTAAAGACCGACTAAGAATTTGGAATTTAATAGGCCTTTCAAGCACAATGGCTTATTATGCCTGATCGTTTACTCGTCAATAGCTGAATGCCTTTAGCATAATTATGAGATAAGGGGTCATGAAAAGTGTGACTCAATTTATCTGGACAAAACGTTGACGATCGTTGAATATAGTAGCCTATTTTGGGAGTATGCGTCGGTCATAAGATCTCACCGTCCAAAGGTACATGGATCACGCCAGGAGAAATATAAAGGAAGGCCCGTAGTGGTCGACGGCGTGTCCATGATAATATGCCACATGTTATCTATCTATCTCTCGTTCTCGGTCGCGATCTCAGGTGGCCAAATGTGGAGCGACTGGTCGTCACTATTTTCTGGGATAACTCACGTTAAAAAATACGCTGAATAGGTAAACTACGCAAACAGTGTGCATTCAAGACTGGTCTTGTGACTCAGAAGGCCAGTCTTTAATGCACACTATTTGATTCGTTTACCCTTTACCTTGTAATTTATTCTTTATTTACACTGAATAGGTTTTAACCCAATAGATAAAGGCGAAAAATGCAACTCGTGCTACGATTTGGCCAGACATGCGGAACCTCCGCATGCAACAGCGTTTCACGAGTATGAAGCGGTGAGGCAGATGGCTTCTTCAAGCCAAGGCCGACTGGGGTATAAATCGCGTGTTTCGCCTCCAACTCAATGCCAGTTAACGCGCATGCTGGAAAGTTGACGCCTTTTAGCGTAGCTTTGGTAAATAAGATTCCTGGGTAGTTGAATCAACTGGTCTGGATCCGAGAAATGAAACCCACAGCTTCTCTCTCCCAGATGACCTTGTGACAAAGGATGGAATATGAAGCGATAGTTACAACACGGACATTCTCATGACATGCATTTATTTAGTTTCTGATAACGTCTAGTAAATTGTACATAAACAAACCAAAATGGCCACCGCCTCATAAATGGGAACAAATCGCTTTACCAGGGCCGCCAACATTACATGTTGACATACAGGAGCGGAGCGTGAGACTACATCCGGGGAGGAAAAGGGCAGTTTCCCCCCGGGGGGGGGGGGGGGGGCTGCACTCATACTACTGATCCTCCATCCTCCCGCTTTTCGCTTCCTATTTTCACTCCCTCCCCACCTTCTTTCCTCCCTCCCTCCCTTTTCATTTCTGCATTAAATATTTTTCCCCCGGTTAGTTTCATTTTATTCTCAACTCCGAAACAATTTGTCGTTGATCGATAATGCTATTGCATATTTTTCGTGGACATGAATCTGACCTTCAAAACAGTTGCATTCTTTGTTGACGAATTTTCAAACGGCTAAAATTTAAATGAATTCTCACGACTTGGCTTCCCACATTTAAAAAACTTTTTTAAACCAAAATACTTTCTGCAGTTGGAGGCGCGTTTTCCCACACTCTACATGTTCAAGCGCGTGCATGTTTTTAGTTTGTAGTTAAGTGGGCGGACAGGATGTCAAAGTGCAAGTGTTTGGATGCCGCCATTATAAGCCATTGGTCAACTTATGACAGGACAAGGAAAGAAAGCTTTAGGCTGAGAAACAGATTAGCATGCCAGCAAGGTCTGGAGTCATACGAGACTGGGTTTAGGACTAGTCCGCGTCAGGTTATCGAACTTTCCAAGCAACCATTATTACCGATCCAGTATCTCCACCATCCCCCCCCCCCTTACCGGACTTTCTCTATAAAAAATTCTATATTATTAATACCGTAAGCAAGCGAGGACTAATGGCGACAGCAAATTCTGATTGGCTGCGTGTTCCTACGTCATCTGCTTCGATCAATCAAAACGGACGATTTACCGGGTGATCGTTTAACACCACTTGAAGATTAAAATTATACGAAGATTAAAAAACAGGAGGCATAGTGCTGGGACAGCAATGTGCAATGAGAAAATAGCTCGCGCCTGACAAGGAACACGAGCGCCATCTCAACTCATAATTGGAAACTTCTAGGGAGAAATGCAAGGCCAACTGACATCGAATAGCTGCATTCCGCAGCGCAGCAAAATGTCGAAAACCACGCGTGCGAAGTGGAAAATGGCTGACAACGTGAATTCGTGAACCCACTCGTCCACCCACACGTAGTGAAGGATGTTGCCTACCAACAGGAAAGAGAGGGAGGGGGAAGCAGAGGTCGCGAAGGGGTTAGGTAGGAGTGGGAGGGGACCAGCTAGTATTAAAGAAACGATCTTAGCAATAAATAGAAACAAACGAAGACCAATCAAATGGAGCAAACACTTTGAACGGCTAAGGACTATAATTGAGTAGTTAACATTGTTGGCAGCATTTAAATCTCTCAGTTGGCCCCAGACAGGGACGTTGGGAACGCTAAAAGTTTGAGGGATGCAAACTCTATTTGCTGTCTTATTAAATTTGCCAACGTTTTTGAATTTGCCAACGTAATTAATGAATTTGGCAAAATTTTCAGACTCTTTGCACATGCCTGCCAGTCGTTCTAGTTAGACAGAGGTACAAGAATGGGCACTGTTACGTAGGTACAACGTTGTATGTGACTGCTGCGTCTATCTGTCGTGTAGTGTTAGTACATCCGCATAGTTACGTAATCAAGTTATTAGCAAGCGTAATGTTTAAACTGTATACTTTTCGGCAAGGTGAGATGACCAGTTACCAGTTTTCTGACTAATAAACACAAAACTGTCATTTAATTTTCCTTACCATCAACTAACCAAACAATGAAGGGGTACGATGTCCCCTCCTCCCTCCAACACTCCCTGTAAAATCTTCCTTAGCCCCAGATACGATTGCCCCCTAGTCGCCCAGGTCAGTCTGCCCACGTGCTCTTTCAAAAAAATTGAAGAAACGAATCTCGTAAAGAAATGTCACTTCTTTGAGATTAATGGCATTTTGTCACCAAATGAAAGTCTGCAGAATGTAAGGTATCTAGCACTTGCTTGCATCAAGCGAAGGAATGCTCAACGCCGTTTCTTTAAAAAATGCCACATGCCTCTTCAAATACTGAGTGAAAATTTGGTGCGTCCTCGTGCACCTGGAAGCAAGTTGTAGAGATTAAAGATATTACTGTTGCTAGATGGCGCCACGGTAGATTAAGATTTTCTGTTGGTGACAACCTGTCTTTAAGTGAAAGACACACCGCCAGCGGAGCAGATAGGCTAAATGCATACACAAGCTTCCTGTCGCGGTTACTGTGGGTACATATTCGGCACAACAGATGAAAGGCAACTGTGTAAGCGATCTCAAAAGCCTCATCGCGTCGTTTCGATGTCCAACCTCTTCCTAATCAAATTTTAATGCTAATCCGGCTTTAAAACTGCATTTGTTAAAACTATGAAACAAGAAACAAAACTAAAAAATACAAACCTGCAAACGAATTAAATCCCGACGCAATGTGGCATTAATGCCCGCTAATCGACTGGCCCAGTCGTTCATTACTAAGATAGAACGTCTAATACAGCAACCTGGATTCACTGCTGTATCATCAAAACGGTTCCTCAACAAATAACATTACTAATGACTAACTTTTCCGGAGTCCAATGGACTCAATAACAGACAAGAGATCTGATTCCGTCTGTCAAACAATAGACATGTCAGGGAAAGAACAGATCCAAAACAAACAAAAAACCTAATTCGTTTACTCTACTTTAAAGTAACGACGTTAACAATGGACAATTAGTTGGCAATTACGGTTATTGTCGTGATTGATGGCATTGGCAAGAAGAGAAGAACCAAGATGCTTTTGCTTCGGGCGCCATTCTGACCTGACCCTACAAGGGTTAATGATATCGTGATGATGATGCCGCTAAGCAAGAAAGGTCAAAGTCGAGCGCGAAGACGAAAGCTGGAATTTCATGCTTTTTATTTTGAACTAGCTTGACCGACAATTGCATCCCTATGGGGTGCCTTCTCGTTTGATGTTGTTGTTGTGAAGGGTTGATACATCGACTTCAAACTTACACAGCTTGTTTTTCCTCCGTGAAAAATGTAACGAGGAAATGCCTTGAGCTCGTAAAATTTGCACATTTATGGCCTTAAAATAATTGAGTGAAGGACGGAAAAAAAAATGTTTTGATCGTGAACTTCCTGAAGAGCATTTTAGTTGTATTTGCATGATTGGCAGAGGTGGTTTTGCATGCCATGCACTTTCGTTTAGTGAACTTGAGCTAAATTAAGAACAAAATAAAAATAAATAAATTGGCGAATGGTTTTCACTTTCGTTTAAAGGATAAATTAGTGGCGCAAGTTGGGCATTTCCTTGTTCTGTCCGATGTGATGGATATTTATTATTATTATCAACCCTTGTTATTATTATTAAATTACTGAGAATTTTTTAGTCACAAGCAAATAAACTGAACCCGTGAAAGTCCTATAAAAATACAAGTACAGTTACATAATGAATGCAATCTTGATTGCAAAAGCTACCAGCCAGCTAAACTTGCAAAAGGGCAGCCATTTTGACTTTTCCGAGTTGCAACGGTAACAGTCACCAATGACAATGAGATTTTGAAAGCCACTGGGAAAATTGTTTCTTTCTCGTATTAGAGTGATGCCAGAGATTAAAAAGTTAACGAGAGTCCGCATCTTACGTCTTCCAAGCCTACGCGGGGCCCTGGTTGTAGTTGCCGCTACGAGCGCCTCTGTTAATGATTTTCATTCGAAGCAGCACCAAGGCAAAGTATTATCAGCGACATTAGTAGCCGGGGATACCTACAGGGCCTCACATAGGCATGAAAGAAGTAAGATGCAATGTTAACTTTCTGATGTCAGGTGATACACAAATGCATTTAATCAAACTGCACGTATCTTGGCCGGTGGGCATTACCATGGCAACGCACTTTCACCATCGCTTCGCGACTTGCAAACTCCTTTCCTAAAAAGACAGATTTTATTACATAACTGCATCAAGAGGAAATTAATAAGCCCCAGACAATAAAAAATCATTTTGTAGGAAGCAACTATAATCCAACAGACAGTGTCAAGCATTAACGAGATTAGGTATAGAGATGTCAACAAGTCAAGAAAATCTGAAATCGTATTTTAGAACATAGGTTGTGGACTTTGAAGGCTGACGCCCATCTTAGGAGTTGGAGGGGGAAATTTATTAGCACTAACGCATTTATGAAACATTAATATTTTCGTAGCAGATGCAACCGAAGTCACATTAAAGTTCTCATAACAGAATAAGAGCGACGCCCGACGAAAGTATGCAGACAATGGAAGAACCGATGTGAACAAATTTCGCAAAAATTCCCACCGTTTCATAATTTTAAACGGATTTTGACATCCAATACACCATTTTCTTCATTTCGATGAGACCTAATTTCCACAGAGACATACACAAATTAAAGCACTTGGAAGTTATTTAGTGACAACAAATAAACATCTACGTAACTTTAATTATAAAAGCTGTGCGTTTCTTTTCCAGGAAGCGGTTTAACAAAACAAGAGTATGATGTGCGATTTACGTCAAACTGCGGCTATATAAACGGAATTGTCGTAATGTTCAGTAAGTAATGATAAAGTTGACTTTACACCATACTCGTGTTTCGCTAAATTGTTCGATAGAAAAGAAGCATACGGAACATGTTGGCTGAGAACACTTTTTCGTATCAAAACTAATGTGGCAGACTGTGACAGTAAGTTCTGCTTCTGGGACTAACTTTAACCAGGAGCGACATAACGGAGTACCAATACGGCTCCTCGGAGTAACCATGATAGTATTACCGTGTGTTCCAGCTCTTGTTCTGGGTCGCGATCCAATGTGACTAATTGTGGAATAATTGTTCGTAGACTCGTAACTAATTCCTGGGATAACTCACGTTAAAAATATGCTGAACAGGTGTTATAATAATATAATGATTACCGCTTCCATTCCGTGGAAGGTAAAAAAAGGGGGATGGACCCACTGACACTGTTCCTGCAATGCCAAAAAAGACAAATTTCCATTGGAGTAACTACACTGGGCACTTCAAAGGTGTACCTTGCAGATAAGTCGGGGAATCCCAGATAGGGTAGCACCCAGTCCAAATTTGTAATGGGGAAAGCCAGTTTCCAATTATGTCCTCAGGTCCACATCGATCGGGGTGCAGGATCAAAAAAGGGAAGTCAACCTTAAGAAGTCTTCTAAGGATCTTGTATGCCAAGATGAGGTCGAACCTCAATCTTCGGAGTTTTTCAGGCACTTGCCATATTCCAGGTTCCTTAATCCTGGCAGGCTTTTTGTACACCTGCGCCGAGTTTTCTCGATGAGATCAATGTGTCTAACCAAGAAAGGTGACCAAACTGCTGTGGCATATTCAAGGATAGGGCACACAAAAACCTTGAATGTCCAGACCTTAGTTAAGATATCACCAAAAATAAAATAGCAATGCACAATGGCCGATACTCAGAAGCACAGATTTTCCTGCAATGGAGGGATGATTTAAGATTTCTAGAAAACCAAAGAACATGATCACACATTTCAGAAGATGGAAGTGGTATCTGGTCAAGAATACACCGATTACATTTATTTTGATTTCCGATATGGAAAATACAGCACTTCTGAGCTGAAAGTGGGAGTTGCCATACCCGAGACCGGTCCACAACGTGGAGGGTCTAGGATTCCAGTTCAGGGCAACAGGACGGGGAGAGCAACTAAGTTCCAATCTTCAACCCAAAACAATCGTCAATTGTAAAATGCAGGTCGTTGATGTAAATTTAATAAAGTAGGGATCCCAAGACAGACCCCTAAGGGACACCACAAGGCATCTTTATCCAGGAAGAAGATGAATTCTCAACAATCACCCTCTGAGTGCGAATATCCAAAAAAGCAGCAAGCCAATAATTAAGGTCCCCAGTAATACCACAGTCATTCATCTTAAAAGCAACTTACGATTCAAAGGCTTTTTTAAAATAAAAATATATTTTGTCGGATGGGAACTCTTCATCAAAGGCATTGGTCAATCTGTCAAGTACAGCGAGCAATTGATGGGTAGAAGAGCTGGATGGTAGGAAACCGAATTGGGAAACCGAACTGGTCCTAAGTAAAAACGTTGTTCCTTTCGAAGAACGGAATCAATATGTCTCTTAACATGGATTCCGTGACCTTGCATGCAACCCATGTCAGAGCTATTGGCCTACAGTTGAGAGGATCAGAGGAGGAGCCCTTCTCAAATACAGGAATAATGTTTGCAGTGCACCAAACCATTGGTAGTCTCCTCCGCCAATTTCCGAAACAGGAAGGCATAGAAACCATCATGACTGCAAGATTTACTTGGTTTAAGTTTCTTTAAAGCCCGAAAGACTAGATCCGCAGTGAAAGATGCCTGAGGACATAAAATGAAATGATCCAAAAGCTGGCGACATGGATTAAGAGGATTACCATCATTGAGTATAATGTTTGATGCAAAAGTATTGCAGAGAAGCTGTGCCTTTCATTGGCAACCAGTAATGAAGGGCAATCCTGAATTAAAGAGAGGCAACTTGCGAATCTTAAGAGTTTAATCTCCGATAAATTTTAACTAAGGATGTCTGGTTGTCCTCCCACGTTGTAGCCGTCTCTTGGTACTTGTGCCATGCTTCAATGGAGTACGAATACTTTTTGCAAGCATCACAATAGGCAGTAACTGTTTACAGGTTCCTACAGGACTTAAGTCGATGTCTGCATTTAAGCTTCAGTTTGCTGAGCTTTACAATGTGGCACGGTAAAACACCTTTCCTGTTGGTATGTGGTCGAGGGGGTTGCGGCTCAGCTTGATGTGACCAGCGAGAACCTGTGAAAACTCCTCAGAATGTCGAAATCGACGTTCTTCTTAACTGGATCAGAGATTAGTAGAGGTGCAACCCCCCCCCCCCCCCCCTCCGCTCAAAGCCGTTGAAAGACAAATTTACTGAAAACACGACCAAACAGTGGTCACTACTTCCAATATGAGGTCCAACCCAGAGGTCGTAAACAAGCCGCCTGTCATCTGTAAAAATGAGGTCCAAAATGTTATCCCCCTTGTGGGTCTGTCCACCAATTGGTTTAAGCCTAGGGGCAATATTAAGTCCAGAAGATATTCGTGATGCCGATCCCCAGCACAATGCCGATTCCACAAAGTAGATAGATTGAAATCGTCCAGTACTATGTTGGAATGACGACGGTTCGTTGCCTCCACAACGAATTTGCACACATGTAGGATATCACAATCCTGATAAGTGTTCGGGAGATATCCCAGGTCGAAGGTAGTGAGGTACGTACGCAAGGCAACAGCAAGACATTCCACAATTTACCCCAATAGATAGGTATGAAAATATGCCACTCGTGCTACGATTAGTCCAGGCATACGTGCAATTCAGCTTTCTACGAGCATGAAAGCTGTATCAAGCCAAGGCCGACTGGGCTAAATATCAGTGGTTTGCCTTCAGACTTAACGCCAGTTCTCACGTGTGCCCGAAAGTAGACGTCAACGTCTTTTAGCGTAGGTTCCGTAAAATAAAATACTGATTATGTTGAAGGAGCTGGCCTGGTGCCAGGAAACGAAACCCACAGCTTCTCTCCCTGATGGCCTTGTGACAACGGATGGAATATGAAGCGATTCATTAGCTCCTGCTAACTAATTTACAAATGATACCACCTTCATTTACAGTCAGCAGGTTGCATGTGATTGTTAGAAATTGAACGTTCATGAATGGTTTTTGTATATTATTTAAATACAAGTGTTGTTGCCTTTCCAAACTAACGTGCCATAAGACCCACATCTTTGGATTCACTTTATCTGTTCAGCCATACGAACGCTAGCATCAAATTTCAATCAAAGTTGGTACGTTTATTCCCTTTTCGGGCTTTCTAACATCGAAAGCAATGAAAATAGGTTGGCTGTCTACACACACATATATTTTGTAAAGAAGGGAAATAAACGCTATTTAATAAAATGAGCATCGCTTAGAAAGTAGTCCACCCATTTTCCAATAAAGTGATTGCCCTTGGCTCTTTGAGTTTAAACTATGTCGTGGTTTTTTTCTTCTTTTCTGTCATTTTAAGTGACTCTTGGAAGAAGTAAGAACTGTTGGCAATTAAGAGCCGCATAAATTCCAGGTGCGACACTTTTCTCACCAACTTCTGTTCAATTGGGAACACTTGAATGCACATCGGTTCTAGACGTTTCGACATTTGTCTCTTTCTGCTTTAATGCCTTTGACTTATTTTTGTGTTTCTTTTTTCATCAAAATTTTTTTCGTCACCAAGTTCTCCTGTCGAACAAAAGTTTAAAAACTCAAGAATAAGATAGTAGTAAAATCACGTTTTTGCTTTGTGAAAACTGTTGACATATTTTCTTATTTCTTGACCCAGATGCCAATCATGTCTGAACAAGATGTTTATCAAATGGATTTCAGAATACTTTTTTTTTCTATATGCTATAGTTTAGTTTACATAAGCGAGTAGGCAAATTCTTTCTAATATAAATGTTACAACCGAGAAAACAGGACAAACCAAATAAAAATCATATCAGATTCAAAGAAAAAACAAACATTTGAAAACGTTATAACGATTTAGTTCGTTTTTGAACCCAGGAATATGCAATAAAAGCTAAAAGGTTGTTATTGTATGATAGTAGAAGAAGGCGTAAAAAAAACTTGCTCAAGTTGAATTGTCTTTTAAAAATATTTGGTTTTATCGTTTTCATTACAGTTAAGAGTTTTGGACAGTGTTTTGAACACTTCCTTCGTCGTGGTGGGTGGGTGTAATTGTGCTAGTGTACTAAGCTGGATGTCCTGGGTTCGAGCCCTAGTCGAGGCACTCGTTTTTTCTTTCTTTGATTCTCACGATTAGTTTATTCGATATTCTCACAAGTTCAGTCTTTTAATTACTTCGTTTCCCTTTACCGTGTGATTTATTTATCGCTTTATTATTTCAAGTGTGGGGCCAAGAAGCAAAGTTACTTTCCCTCTTTGTTTTTGAAGTTTAGGTCGACAGTGAGAAAGACTGAACAGCTACTAAGCTCGGGTGGAGCCTGTAACTAGGATCTGCCCCGGTAGCACGTTAGTGAGAGTGCCCAGCCTAGTCAGCGGGAGCATGGGGTTCGATTCCCAATTGGGGCAGTTGTCTTTTCTATCACTCTCAGTATTCTCACAAGGCCAGTATTCAATACTGTGATTTATTAGTTATTAAATTCGCTTTACGCCTTTGTTTTCGTTCGTGAGTCTGGCAGCTTTGGTACGCTATGCTTTGCTACGGGAACCCATTAAAATTTGAAACTGTGCACTATTCGTTTTAATGAGTTTGCTCGTTAAAGGGCTCATTAAAGTGTTGACTCGTTAATAACACTTTTAGCATGACTGTAAGAATGTACGTAGTTTATCTGCAACGATGGGCGATATCGAAAACTTTTCACCAAATTATTTGGAGAAAAAAGTCCATGGCAGGGCACCGAGGTTCCCATAGCTGTAGTGCCTCGTTAGATCCCATAGCTGTATATAGCCTGTATGGGCCTCAGTCACCAATCAGTTCAGCCTTTTCTCTCCCAACTCTCAATCACCAAAAAAGTCGTACATGTTCCCAACAGACATTTACTATTTTTCCAACAAGATTCGTGGAATTGACTGTGATCCCAACACTCAAGAATATTCCCACGTTTCTCTAAACGATTTCAAGTATTACTAAACGTCGTTCCCATTTCTTAATCAAGGAGTAGGGCAAGGTGGTTGGCATCACTGTCTTAAATGCAAGAGGTCTCGGGTTCGAGCTAGCCTGACCTTAGCTACGTCCAGGCCTTTTCGGCAACTGAAGGGGCCTATTTTGCCTCGTGCTCATGTCGATTGTGGCATGTAAAATATCCTACGAATTTAGAATAGGAATTACGTAGTAAAATTGTTCCTTTCTCTTTCTGGCTTCGGCCGGTAGCATGTCAACTGTCAAACCTCCAAAGCAGAAAATAATAATTAACTGTTGAGTTAATAATAACGAACAGTTTTATAGCTCAAAATATTAGTTTGTCCCCGACACCATATTTTCCTCAATTTAAAAGGCACATGTTTGGTTGCATCCCTGCGTATGCGGTTTGCAACATTACCGCTGGCCCAATCAACTACTCTTTCAAAGGATATCGTTAATTTGGAGTTTTCTAAGTAAGGGCTGTAGAAGGCGCTTTTTGGTTTTCGACGTAATTGTCTTTCCACGTCTAAAACTGAACTGTTAACCAGAGAGAGAGAGAGGTGTTTGTAAACGGAGGCCTTGAATTTTGTGGTAGCCATGTTGCCAAACAGGCTATGTTTTGTGCCCTTGTTTAGTTACGCAAAAGCAAGCGTTTAACCTTAAGAATAATAACAGCAATAGTGATGACACGCACGGTTGCAAACGTCATAAGCTCTTCGTTAATTAACTCTCTGAAGCGATCAACACTCGTCACTGCCTAATTGTAAAAGACTTGCTGATAAGCCCACTTGTAGGTTTGCCCGTTTCGCTACAGCTAAATTCCAAGACTGCAAATCTCATGTGTTAATTTCTAACCACAACCAGTCTTACCTTGGAAACAATGCGCCACCATTAAGAATGATCAAAACGGACATCAGTAACTGTTTATGTTATTTAAAACTCCACAGCTATTAAATTGAAATAAAACGATAGGACTACGTCATTTTCTCGCAATTTGGGACTACAGTATTAATAAATCAAAACGGAGAGTTAACAGGTCCAAAATTCAAACTGCAGAAGCAACACTGACAAGCTTTGATAGTACAGTGTAGACATAAAATATCGCCAGAAGCTTAGAATAGGAAAGCAACAAAAACATTTTGATGAAAATAAAAAGCTACGACATAAAGACCCACGTGCTGATCAATGGTAATGATGCTTTGCTTTAGGTTGAAAAGTTCTATTTCGGGTTGGTAACGTGACAGCGTATTTGCAAACAGCATGGTAAGACAGCATGGTAATCGTCAATGAAATAAAACAGACGTTAAAAGAATGTACAGAGTTTCTGAAAGGATTATTTTTTTGTAAATCCTAACTTTAACTAACTTTAGTAACTGCTACAACGATTTATTAGAATATTTGAATTTCATAAAGCAGTAATGTTATAATACGGTATAGAAAAAACAGACGTTATAGGCTAGACGTATGAGATTTACGTTATAAAAATTAAAATCATAATACTTAAAGCCCTATACATTGTACGACGTGTAAAAAAAAAAGTAGACGTTTTAAATTTAAAATATGCAGAAACAAAATATTTCACAATTAATTTTGACACGATAAATGTTACATTATTTTAGTACTTACCGTATGAAGCACTTGAGTGTTCTTCGTTAGTTAATATATGAAACTATTATCCTATAGGCCACGAATCCAATAGAAGGTGAACGTGTGAATGTCCTATCGCCTCTCTACTTTTGTGTCGCACAGTCTCTCACGATGGTAGCTCCGTCTAGTTAAGCGCCCCGCCGCGCGTCAAGTCAACCAACGAAAAGCAGCACTGGATCTTCCAGTCTTGGGCCTCACCCCCTTCCTGGTTCTGAATGAAAAGCCAGAGGCAAGTGTGTTTCATCATGTCCGCTCCTCCATTGTCTTTCCGAACGAATCGCCCGTGGCCAACTTGAGAATGGAAGAACTTAGCTAATGCTTCAACCAGATCGTATCTTGGTAGCATAAAACCCTAGCTGATTGCGAGAACGCGCTTGCAACCTCACGAACTTGGCTTCGAGTGTGTTAGTACCTTGTTACCGAGAGCTCGCGCGGGAATATACACTATTTTTACCCTCCCCCTTGCCGCAGGATATCCGTTCTCTAGACGAGTTTGGTATTTTTTCGCACGCTAGGGGGGAGGGGTATACGACGGGAGGAGGGAGGAGGAACGGCGGCGAGTAGCAGTACAGGTAGGGAGGGCGGATGTAACTTGTTTGTAATGAGGTTGAACTTGAGAGCAAACAGGAAAAATGGCCTTAAGGCCTATACCGACTTGGATTAAACTAAACGGACATGTTGCGTTAATAAAAAAAAATTAGGGAAAAAAATCAAGACTTTATACACTTCAGAGAACAACTTCACAATCATGGGAATCACGGTCACAGGAGGAGATTTACAAAAGAATTTTATTTTTTATTTAACGATTCGAGACTCGTGTAAAAAAATGTGTGATTGTGTTAAAAGTGACACAAAAAAGTAACCTCTATTCTTTGATGCACGTAACGAAGGCATCTTTCTGCGACAATGGGACTGTAAGTGGTTTTCCTGCGAATTCGTAGTCAATGACATTTACTCTACTTGACCCATCTAGACATCATTTAAAAACCAGGTTCAATAATTGAATACTTAAAAAATGATGAAACGATATCTGGTCATTTCCTGTCTAAATTCAAATTTGAGGTAAAGAGTGCATTTAGCAAGCAGTCGTCTCGCTAGAAACTCGTAAAGTCATAAAGATTCATTCAGTTTCAGAAAGATTCATAAAGTCATCAAGGTAAGCTTAAAAAACACCGCCGGGAATATTGTTTTTTCAAGAGAAGTTATGTATCTCGTTGCCACGAATTGACAAAATTGCACGTTTAACCCTATGTCATAGTCGCTATCCATACAGCTTGGTCGATGATTGTTACAATGGAACGACACTTTCACCATCGCTCACAACTAATTTGAATTAAAAACGAACGACCAATGTCGCACCATTTCGTTAAAAACAAATTTTTATTTCGATGCTTATAGCAGCACCAGACCCACAATTTGTTTACATCACTTCTTCAACTATACCAGGAGCAGCAGCATTTGTTAAAAACACCAGACAGTTCCAAACGACACATGTCAGTAACACGGTAAACTTACACCCACGGTATTGCACACAAAATAAAAAGTCCATTTACTTTTTTCTTCATGTATAACAAAAATTACGCAGCAATTTTACGTTTTCTTACAGTTTCCATGCACCCCTCGTTCCGCCAATCATTCTGAGTCGTGGCCGAATTCGTCCCGAGTGACCGTTTTTACTTTTCAGAAAACGTGTAGCTGACCCGTTAAAAATGACGCTGTGTAGGGTTTTACTTCATAAGTGGAAAAATGCAACTTGTGGTGCGATTAGCCCAATCACTTGTCAGTTGGCATGCGGTAGCGTTTAAACGACATTAAAGCGAAGAAGAATTTTGTTTCTCAAGCCAAGGTCGACTGGAGTAGAAATTGGGTGTCTTCTTCCAGCTCCATGCCAGTCTGACACGTGCCAGGAAGTTAATGCCTCTTAACAGTGGTCTGCATGGTAAAATAAGATTTTGGCGATGTTAAATCAACTTGCCTGGAGCCAGGAAGCAAAATCCGCAGCTTCTGTCCGAGCATCTGTGCCTATGCACTTACTTATAGTGTGTAAATATATAAAAGGTTAATTGGTGGACATTTGACAACTATAATGTATTGCAGCCTTTTAGTTGCCAAACGTTTACTAACCTTTTGGTAAAATGTATGGGCAATGCTTTTTTTAATTAACTGAGCAGTCAGAAAGAAAAAAAGCATAATGGTTTTTGACAAACCTAGTGCTGCTATGATTGAAGAAGTGGTGTAAACAAACTAAGATTCGTGTTGGTTCAAGCATCGAAATATCTTGTTTTTAACGAAATTCCGTGACTTTGGCTGTCCCTTTCTATTTAACTTCTAGCGAAAAAGTTTCGTTATACATTCCTGCACGTTTAACGGTACGTTTATCCTCGATCCCACAACGTATTCTCGTCAGCTATAAACTATGCTACTTTCAGCATGTTGACATTACATATTAGCTTATAGCTTCTATCTGATGAGATTACGTGGGAAAATATGATTCCTAATATTCGTGCAGCTAACAAACAAAAAGCACAGTGCAGCCAATATTGTGAACAATACCAAGGTTAACAAGTCACCTTGAGTTGGGGAATTGAATCTTTGGACAGAATCTCCAACGCACTAGACCAAATTCTAATTATGCTAATTAGACTTTATCAGGATCACTGCTAACTTGATCACAAATAACTTAATAACGCCAGCACAACAAACTAACACCAGACCATTAGTAAACACTCGGCTACAACAACATTATAGCTAATCAAATTAGTAATAAATTTTCGTTAAGAGTAGCATATAATAGACTTTGTTTTAAACAATTTACTGTCCATTTCGTTTCTATGTATACAATTCTTAGTCCCTAAACTCACAAACAACTTCTAACATTGATTGCATTCACTAACTATTCATGCACTTATACAAAGTTTTCCGCTTTGTGTTGGTTTTTTTTTTACAACCAGGAAGAACGACTAGTATGAGTTCAAAACAAACTGGAGTCGCTTAATTTGTAGACGTTTTTTAGTGAAGCAGAGCATCATACATTGTTATCTGTCTGTCTCCATTATAACTTGGAACCCATTGTCCAGTTCATTTCAAATTTTCCACATGCATTCTATGTTCTCTTTGGGGATTTAAGTTTTAACTCGGAAAAATTTGACAAAGTATTTTTTTTTCTATAGTACTTTGACTTTCAGTTACCAAAATGAATGGGCCATCGTTAGTCCGTCGTTGAGTTCTAATTAATATTCACGAAAATTAAAGATAAATGAATGTGCTACTAAAAGACTTGAGGCATAAAATGAAACCTAAAAGTACGCCATAGACCACTAATGGATTAATTGAAACCATACACCAATCATATCCATCTTCGTGGCTTTTTTAATGATCCACCTCTGGCAATACAAGAAAAACTATTCATCATAGGCCGATTATGATTGGGTTCTGGACGAGAGATGCTACAATACATAATTTATACACAGGGAAAAAAGCTGTATGATTTCAGCCCAGTGCTCCACATGGGTGTGATTTGATGCTTTCTGCTCTACATCGAATTTCGGCTCCACCCAAATAATAATATAATTTCATCTTTCTACTCGTGAATTTCATGCATCAAAGCTCGCTTCAAACGAAATTCCAGTCAAAGCAGAACAAAATTGAGAACGTTATCGAGTTTCAACAAATCAACACACACACAAGTTCAGTCGAAATAAGGCGTCGTTTCGCTCAGCTAATAATTTTGTGGCTCACATAATAACTGAGAGGCCATTTTGAAATTGTGGTCGTCGTGCCCCTACTGGGCGAACTCAAAATATGTAAGGGATGGTATACTGGCACTTATTTGAAGGACACCTCGCTCCTGAGGGCTGCAACTTCGCTTAAACTTTGCTAATACCATGGCTTACACATTTTTTTTCTTGTTTCACGTATTTTAAAGATTTGTTTTTTGGTTGGAGCCTTACATTCTGATCATTATAAACTTTTTAAAAAATAGTTTATATCGTAGCTTACAGGTTGATTGTTGCGGACTACTACATATTGTTCTATTTACATCTTTTCTTTTTTTTTCTTACTCACTTTGTTAAGCATGAACATGTAATCTTGCTGCAAAGCCTGAACAGCCCTATTGTAAATAAAGTAAAGTAGCTCGATTAAAAATAGTAAACCAGAAGAATACACACACAAAAAAAAAAAAACAATTTGCGAAGTTTCGAAGCAATCCCTGCTTCAAGCAAAGAAAGACGGATAAGACGCCAGAGTCGAGTAAAACACTTTAAAATCCATGAAAACGTAAAAACTCAAAACACAAGAATAAAAATAGTAAATAAAGTGGACCTAAGGCAGTAGAAACTGTCAGTTGGGAACATGGCCTCTCGCCAGCTAGTGCAGGTTAGAAGTGAGGATGGGATTTGTGCTCAACTACTTACGTTGGTTTGCCTAGTGGGAGAAATTGGAAATACCCAATTTTTGAAAAATGGGGAAATTAACACTGACGATAGCCAGTGTTATAGTTTGTTCCACATTATGTTTTCAGAAAACTGACTGGATGACGACTCGTTTCCTTGCACTAAGAGTGAAAAAACATGTGGATATCACACTTGTAGACTCAACAAAGTTACTGTTAGAGTTTACGAATGGGATGATTACAGATTTTTTGCACTCGTAGTGGAAGAAAACGTGGCGTCATACAGTCAGTTTTCTGAAAACATAATGTGGAACAAAGTATAGTAAGGGTGAGTCTAAGGTCTCTCAACTTAGAGAGCTCACAACGCCGTCAAAAGTAAACATTTAAAAAACCAAATTTGGAATCTGGCCTCAACTAGGCAAGGACTGTACAGTCCAAACATTTTCGTATTCGACCCAGTCAAATCTGAGATCGAGAAAGGGGCCAAATAGACAACTTGTTGTTCATTCCTCTGTTTTCTCTACGGGTCAAACTACATCACCTAAAATCATAGGAACAGGCTCAAATCATAACAGGTGGGCATGTGACGTGACGCCGCCAAGTAACAGTAGATCATCGTTTATAGACATTCGATTGTTAAAAGTTTGATTGTTGATGATAAAGAAGCGGCCTCACGATACTATACAGAAATGTGTCTGTTAACTGTAAGCAACGAAAACCGTGTTTTATTATGTTGAGGATGAATCCCAATGTGTCCGAAATCTTTGAAATTGTGGAAAGGGGAAGGGGCAGGGATAAACAACAACTAAAAGTTAAAGGATGAGTATCCACCATTCATAGAGAGAAGGATGCATCAACGTTGTTTTCGTGAAACGGTCTAGCTACTCTTTCCTATGTTAAATCCCATAGACTCATAGCTAGCGAAAAATTGGGAAGGCCTACACAGCTGCCATGAACGTTTACCACGAGTGCACAGTGATTTGAATACGGCCCTTTTGTTCGATTGGAGCTTGTAGGAGTCAGGACAAATGCGTGGGAAGGTTTTCGCAACCAAGGAATTAAAATTTTCCTTCTTTTCCATGTTGCAATCAAAGATTTCAAGCAACAATGGCTTTAACAATCAAACCTGGTCCTTAGATTTATTGTGAAAGCCTGGAGTAACTAAAAGCTGAACTGTAACGAAAAACGAAATAATCAGTCATTTACTTTGCCGTGGCTTGCGTAAAAATAAATGGATGCGCGTCAAATGATGGTTACGAAACAATACGAACAAACGAGCAAACGGGGTTTATGTTAATCACCAAAAAAAATGCTTTGTGGTCTGATGTTTTATTAACAGTGAACTTCAGGGATTTCTGCACGACAAAATGTGAACGAAGAAAGCAAGCGATAAAATTGTCAAATTAGATGATGTAACAGCTAATTGGGCAACGACACATGTAAATGATCAATGTGAAAACTTATAGACATAAAATTCGTCAAGAAAAAAGGTAGAGATGAAGATAAAACGGCGTGACCTTTTGTACTTTCACAGTCCTGTCAAAGTTGTAATATCTACCCAAAACCAAAGTTATAATAAAAGCCGCCAAGTTTCAAAAAAGAGTTGGCCTTTGAAGGTAGTGATATGATTCAAGCAGAGAAAGGCTGCCAAGGTTAATCTATTAGCCAAGTTATCTGCACCAAATTATACTTTGGACGTTAATGAAAACATGAAGATTGCTACCGCGAGTAGCAATGTTTAAACTTTCAAATTATTGGTCGATGCTGTTAACTTGGCTAATAGGATTAACCTTGGCGGCCTTTCCCTGGTTGAATGATATCACTACCTTCATTGATCATCTCATGAGTATAAATTTGCTTTAATTAAGTTAAGGATCAACAAAATTAATTTTAAAAAACATACACTCTTGCTCGACCTGATATTCGAAAGTTGCAATTTAGAAAATTTAAGAATTCGGTGTGCACGTATGGCGCCATTAATAACGTATGCGAAAATTAAGAAAAATAAACTCACGGCTACAGCGGAGTATAGAAGGGGTCGAGGGGTTGACGTAATCGGAAAGGTTCGATCCCGGCCACATGATGACACGGGCAATCTATACCACGGGCCAGGGTTGTTCATCGTGACGAAATACGCACGTGACAGCCATCAGACAATCAGGGTTCGGTCCAAAGCTGCCTGTGTTTATCGATCAGTTACGTTAACTGTACACCTTGTAATTATACGAAGCGCGTCTCCTTGCCTTTACTTAAAAGGTAGTTCATTCCACTTTCACTGCAGCCCCGGATACTACAAGAGATATTTGTTTATTTCTAGCGTAAGGCATAAATATACATAATGGATTAAAATGATATAGATAACTCCCAAACCACAACAACGAGGCTTGTAGACAAAAGAGTGGAGATATTATGCACTTATACATATTTCCATGGCCCAGTCATCGGGGATCGCAGGATAATAATCTGGAGGTGTTGTTTCGATTCCGTCATGTTATCCCGTGGAAGTTTAAATCCATAGTTGCTTCAGAAATAAAACCATTGATATCCTCCTAGCCAAATTTGCGGTTTGTTTGACGTAACATTTAAAGTTACTATCCTGTTAGTAACACGATTTGCCCCAATTGACTACGTCACAATCTAAATCCACGGAGCAAATTTCAAGTTGTTCTGATGATTTCATGGAACATGAGTTAACGAGCTTTCAGACTGACGAACGGATTGAATGATTTTTCACTTAATGAGTTTCCACATAATTATGGTAAAATATTGTAGTTAATGCACTTGTACGAAATAAATTTGTCACACCCTACCACACGGTGTATCTTTGCCTTCTTTATGTAAACGGTGTTAAGTTTCCGCAGTAATTTAATTAATACCAAACATTTTTCCAAGTTAAAAAAAAAGACGGGAGATTTGGATGTCAACATTTGGGCCCAAACAGAATAACTAGTAAAAAAAAAACTTGAAAAAATTTAACATACTGAAGATTGGCTTCGTCAATTTCGGCAACCAATATTCTATAAGAATAATTTTTTTTTAACTTACAAATAAAATGTAGGGAGGTAAAATATTTGAGTGTGAACTACTTGCAAACAAAGGATGTATTAGTGCACAAATGATGAAAGATGGGACGTTAGAGCGCACGAGTTGAACTTAAAGCGAAATTATTCAAGGCCTAATTTTGCCATTCCACTCACATTGGAAACTATAGAGTATTCTTAACCTACTGCCCACCCTCCACACTCCACTCAAAATTTCACTCAGATCACAAGTGACTTAAATGCTCAGTCATGATGGCGTTTTAAAGAAAAACTCGCATTGCAACTTCAGTGGAGAGATCTGAAGGTAGACAGGAAAGCAGCCCCTCCTTGACGAGGCGGCTTCTCGGCTGTACAGCCTTGTGTCGCAGGGAGAGCAGCCTACGAGTGACGCTCTTGATCTGTTTTCATGTGACAAATATGACAAGGTTTAGATCGCATTCGTAATCCTGTTTCTTAAGTCTGCTAGACCTTATAACAAAGAGAAATGAAACTGCAGTGAAATGAAAAGGTAAAAAAAAAAGAGGTAGGTGTTTGTTTCTTGACCTTATAACGAATTCACTTGGCTGACCCCACACTCGCGGCACTGCAACGTGAATCAACACATTTGCAGCATTGGTAATGCATTTTTGTGCTGCAATGCTGCCTTGTTGCAGTCAACTTAAATTTTTTATCAGATGCTAGAGGCAACAAAAATTTACCTCGCATTTTTAAATACATACGATTTTAAATACACGTGGCCACGTTAATAAACGCAATGAGATACAAGAATTCCTAATTACGAATAAATTTTACCAACAGATTCTAACTGCTGAACTGTCGTTGTCGACTGTTTCGTTACGAAATGACAGACCCAAAATGAGCACCGTCTTGTAGTGACCAGCAGCTTGTAGCTCCAAGTTGCTTAAATCAAGTCTTATTCGCATTTCCAGCAATTTCGAATGCCGAGTGAAACATTTTGCTTGCAGGTGTCTCAAAGGAACGCTTTCATAAATTGGGCTATCAATTATTCGTATGGTTGAATTTATGAGAGACAACTGGGCTGAAAGGACCGCGCAGATGGTTACGTTTGCGTTAATTCTGACACGAAACGATAAGTGAATGCTGTAAACTAATGTGGATCGTCTTTGACAACACTTTACGGACCAGACATTATTTATCGCCAAAGGGGGGGGGGGGGGGGGGGGGGGGGAGGGTTCATAGATTTTATGGACTCTCTGGAGGGACGAGGGATATACATTGCTTAGTCCCCATCAATGAGGGGTCACACACTAAACACTGACGAAACTGGAAGAAAGTCTTTTTAAACCTCAAAAATTACACTTTCAACAGTCAAAATTTGTAAAATCGTCTCAGATTCCGTGGGACAAGACACCTCCAGATTCCCCCCCCCCCCCCCCATGACGAGAGACTGTTTACAAAGACTTTGGAGCTGTCAGTATCGGTATTATACATATAGTATATTTTTTTTCAATAAATTTTCTATAAAATCCTCCTGCTTCCTTGGCTTCTTCTGTCTGTCAAGTGTGTGCATACCAGCAAAAAGAGCGTTCATCTTGCTTTTATATGAAACTCGATACACTTTATGGAACTCTACACTCGATGTTTTATAAAACATTTTAAACTCAACTTGTCCTTTCGTTAAAAACGAGGTACGTTTTCCCTATAACTAGTGGTAATTTGTCGGAGCGGAGCACTCTTACTTATTTTGGGCACAGGAAATCGTCTACACTGTCTCAACAGGCATACGACAAGCAGATTTTTTCGGGGGGGGGGGGG
>JAHWFP010146745.1:73038-119421 GCA_023313725.1 Lithobius niger
CCCCCCCCCCCCCCCCCCCCCCCCCCCCCCCCCCGGGCGCCGGTGTTACATTATTTTTCGGCCTTGAATGAGGAGCCATAAATAAACACTGGTCCTTTAGTCAAACATAGGACTGACTGATGCCCAACATGGGTGGAAAAAGTTGTTGATAGAAATGTTTTCAATACCAAATCTAACAAACTTCCTGAGTGATTTGCGGACAACACACAAGATCACCTCATCCGGAATCCCAGATTAAATCACAAATTGTTCTCAAGATTGAGCATAGGAAAGTGATGATCGGACCTATTTTGAAGCAAGAGAAGCAGTTTAAGCTATTAGCTCAAGTCGATACATTAACTGCAATAAAAATTAATAAAACAACACAAAACTGATTGTTAAAATTGCTTGGCTAGTGTTAGCCGCTGTTAACGTTGGAGAGCGCTACGACTTGGGTTAACCTCCATGCCACATTGCATGTGTTTATTACTCAGATCGGTCATGGGATTCGAACAGGCTTTCACTTGGTTTCTAGTCGGGGATGCTGACAACTGGGTGTGTTTGCTCGCCTTGCCCGGGGAAACCCCCTAACAAAGTTCATGTTGAACTTCGTTTTTTCTGTTCAGCAGCCATCCACTATATTGGACGCTGGGCAGGAAAGGGTTAATTAAAGTGTTGCGTTTTATTTTACTTTCTAATCTTTGCCTTCAGACGGAGTCCAATCGAGAAATTCAGGACTGTTACGAAAATATGAACCAGATGAAACTCTTTTCCCGAGCCGGAACCGAACCTGAGACGAAATTCGAAACACGAGATGCGAAACTTTCGCTCCGTGTGAAAGGTGTTGCAAAATATTCAATCACCTTTACAGATTTAAGTGTAAAACTGGTTGAAAATGTTTTTGCATAGTTTAAAAATAAAATCTACCGGAAATATTTAGTTTCAGACCGCCATTTTAAACCCTTAAGAACCAGGACGAACACTGTGGGTCCGTTTCTTAGTGTGCATCTTAGTCATAGACGCGATTCGATCTCTTGTTCTTTTAGCCTGAAGGCCAGGACACTGTCTCACTGTGCTCGCGTTGACAGCTCGCATTTCGTCGTTGGACTTAGTAAACTGTCATCGAAGAGTTAGGGGCTTTAAACCATCTTAAACTAACACCAAACTGTTTCTCATAATTTTGCTTACCTCCTCCGCAATTTGGTGCAATTTACCTCGAAATCCACTTTTTCGAAACTTCGTTTTCGAACTTCTCATCCCACTACTAAATTACGAGATTTGCTGAATAAACGCGTCAAAATAGATTTTAACCATCATTATTAACGGGTGATAATCACCGTGTTAAAGGCGTGGGAACTCTACGTCATTCCCGCATCAACCTTGTCGACTCACATTAAGATATTTAAATTCCCGACAATTTCCCCACACTTTCCTCTTTCTTCCTACGCCCACACTTCCCTCTTCAAAACGCATTAAGAACAACTTATACGAACGCTGCATATAGGCGGAGCTGTTTACCACTGTGTTAATTACGAAACAATTCGTGATAAATCTTCCGCCTTTTAGTACAAATTGATGGGAAGTATCGCCAAGAAAGAAAGGCTTTAATTTTGAAGGCCACAAAAGAGGATTTATCAAAAGAGGCAATCTTCGGTGCATGCATTTCTCAATCGTCGTTATTATTACTGCTATTGCAACACCATCACGTGCAAGAAAGATGTATAAATACATTGGCCAAAGTCGATGCAGAGGATTAAATGCAATCCATGTTGACGCACTGTCTTTCTTTTAATGCAGACACAATTGCAATTATTATTGGAGCAACCTTTGTAAACTGCAGCTTATGCCAAGTTGGCGTTTCTGTTGGCACTAAAAATATCTTTTTTTAAAAGAAAAATTTAACTATGATAACTTGCGTGAATACGTGGGTTCGTTAGACATTCAATAGACACAGAAAAAAAAAACAGAATTTTAGTACCACTTTTCATCGTCAGACGGTTCTTTACATAGAGGGCAGAGGGGTACGCATATAGGTCACCTTGCCCCCGCCAGTAAGCTTACCTAAGACTGTTGTTAAATTTTCAGAAAATCGGTTTAGAAATTAGGTATTAATCAGGCGGCTACAACGGGCTGGTGGCCAAAGTGGACACTCAGGACGCGTTTACGCAACGATTCGTCTTTGCATTCTCTCAGCTAGAATTTAATCGCGATGGCAAAGGTGTCGTTGCCATGGTAACAACGCTACATGTACTAGCCAAATCCGGCTTCATTTGAGCAAATGCTTGCAGTCTTACTATCCGTAACAATAAGATAAAGAATTTCTCGAGACGAAACGATTTTCTCAGTCGCTTCTGAACTCGCGTTATTAACTGCTTTCGTTGCGAGCTGGCAGAGCTAAAACTGCTGCCATCTTGGAATTTCAGACGATTTCAAGCGTCTAGATGCGATAATGCAAAGGCGAATCGTCACGTAAAGGCGCGTTTCTTTTCATCACAGCACTGAAATAATTGTCTGCTTCTTTTCCCTCCATTACTTTTCCTTGTTTCGAGCATCCATGCAGCAATAAAAGAGGTGGTAGCTGTGCTTCACACGCAAGATGGCCACTTCTCACTAATAAAACATTTGATCATCTAATACAAACGCGGCCTTGTTTTATGTTATGGTGGACTTAACTCAAACAACAAAACTGTAATTAATACACAGCGATAAAATTCTGTTTATGCGTCCCAAAAAACCAGCTGGAGCTTCTTTTACACGTATTAGCGCGATGATGACGGCTTACTATTTTTTTAAGGCTTACATTCGTATTTTACATGCACGCTTAAGCTTTTTTTTAATACTAATATCTGTTATTTTTTTCTTGGTGATATTTCAGGTAAATTAAACAACGAGCATTCTGAAATGAGATAATCGCCATATGGGATAACTGAGATGAATTCTTTTTGAGATAAATCAGTCACATTTTGAAATAGCGTTCAAAAGGTCCTGTTCCTTGTTAATACCTACCTTTTAAGCTATGAATTTGAAAATCGGCTCACTGGTTCAACATCCAGGTGAAGGCAAAATTTCACCAACAAGAAAAACAATAACAAGAAATTGTAGTCACGTTAAAATAACGTTCAAAAGGCCCTAGGCCTTGTTCACACCTATGCATTTTAAGCTAAAAAAAAAGTTAAAAATAGGTTCATTGGTTCGATCTCTAAGTGAGAACAAAATGTTTCCAACAAGAAGAACAACAAGAATGTATGTACATTAAAATAGCATTCAAAAGGCAATATGCCTTGTTCGTAACCACGTTTTAAGCTACAAAACCTGAAAATCAGTTCATTGGTTCGATCTCCAGGTGAGGGCAAAGAGTCCAAACAAGAAGAAGAAGAACAACAACAGCAAGCAAATGCCGTGCTATGCAGGCCAACCGGTTCAATTGTTGTGATTTTAAATTTTTACTGCAGTGAAACGGTTATGACACGGCCCCAAATACTGAATTTCGTTGGTCTATGTAAATTCTAGTGAAACTATAGGGTTCTAAGTTTGACGTTTAACAAGGAAGTTCAGGCTAAGGCTTACATATTCCATAGCATTAATTCGCGGTCCTTGATAATGAAACAAGATGAAGAATAAACTTATAAGTTTGATAGCGTCACTTTTTTAGCAATGCATTGTTAATATTGCTACGATTACTGCAGAATGGCAAAAGGCATTACCGTTGTTTAGCCTGCCACGCCAAATGAATTGAATTTGTACAATCTGTTGGCATTACAGGTTTTGAAAACCAAATGTCTCGTTTTTCGGGTGTATTTCCATATGGCCTACAGCTTGGTTTATGTCCCAATCAAATAACGTCGGAAAAAATGTTAAAAAACGCTACCGTAATGAAACAATGAAACAAAAAATAAATGAAATCGTAATGTTGGTAAAAATATATGTTTGGGACGATTTCTGATTTCAGTCGGCAAACCGGAAGTGAGTTGTACGGTTAGACCCGACCCAAAGCCATCTAAGCCCGTATATGCTTTCCTTCCACAATGCTGTGGAAAAGAGGACAAAAATGTGGGCTTGGCAGCTTTGCTAAGTGGCGTCATCCGCTGGCGGACCTCGTGTTAGTTTACAAAGTTAGTTTACAAATTTGCCGCACGGTGTTGAGATGGCAGCACCTTGCAAACCTGCTCCCCTCTACTCGTGTGGTTGATTTTAGTCGGCTTTTCTGGTGTAACTAATACCATGGACTTCTATACTATCACACTACGTACGGCCTGTAAGGCTCTGTCCATACTCACAACCGTTCCAGATTTTTTGTAACCACCAAATTATCAGCGTCTGCTATATTAGAACCCACTATTCTGAAATCAGCACTGCAGAAAACACTGTAAACCAGTTAGCACCATCCAAAGCCAGAATCCGTCCACCCGCTAGCAGTTATCTCTAAATAGTTCTGAATGTGAGTGGCATTAACTAATTTCTTGAGGTGAGTGACTCACCAGTATGGATTCAGACTTATCTGTGGATAATGAAATGACCTATCTATTCTGATTCCATCTGTTCTAAATCATTGCGGTCAAATATCAGCGAGACATATTATGGTCACCGACAAATTGGTTCGGGTATAATAGGGTTTACATTACTCCTCTCTGCAACCACTCCCCCCCCCCACTTCTTTTTTTCCTCACTAAGCGCGATCCAAAAATAACGTTTTTCTGAATGTAATATTTTTCGGATTAAAAAAATGTAAAATTCGTTTAAAAAGAGAGTAAAATGAAGTAAAGCGGTGTTTAGCCATCGTGGTAATGCGAGCTTTGCAAGGAACTCCGTGCAGAGTGAGCAAGCACAGCTGAGTGGTTGGCGTGACTGCCTCGAAATCAACTGGAGCCCATATGGTAACCCACCGTTAACATTACTCCAAAAGTCGGTCTGAAGTTGTAAAAAACGAATCCATTATAAAAAGACGACACTTTTTTTTACACAGTTGTACTATTAGTAAGTGTGGTTACTAATTTAGCAACTACTAAGGCGCAATATAAAATGTTTTAAAGGCAAATCCATCTTTTCCGGAAGCATTCCATTTGAACTAGAACGCGTTCGGTAACATCTATTTTGCGCACTAACTAACCAGCATACCTAGATATTAAGGGACATATTCGTTGAGTAACTCACGAGGCATCCATTCACACACAAGTACCAACATACCGTCAACTGAGCACAGCCAAGCATGGCTGATATAAGCATGATATAAGTAAACGAGAATAGAAGCAATATGCCTCTAGTTTTCTGCCCAGCATAGGTATAATTGTGTGCCTGCCCTGCCGCGCACGCGCTACCGTGCTCGCTGCGGCTATATATTTATCATCGGGAACCGCTGCTTATCACAAATTCCTTTCAGCAGGAATGCTTCTTTACACGCGAGTTAATAATTTTGGACCTGTCGCGTACCGTGAAAAGCTACAGAACACATCGAGGAGTATTTTATTCCTTTTGTTCCTTTAAATATCACCCAGGCATTTCGCTACATTGAATTTTTTAAGCTATACTCGGTTATAGCAGCAATAAAAGCCGAATTATCAAGACGATGGTTAGAGGAATTTGAATTTTAACAAATTTTTGTTTTAAGTAATATTTCGACATTGGCATAAAACGAAGCATTTGTATTAAAACCATTCAATTAGTTGGTTTTAATGACGTTAATCTCACGCTAATTAAAATTAAAAGAAACCGATTAGCCTTGTTATCTTTTTCACTTACGTCAAAATAATTGAGCTATTACTTTTTTTTATAGGAGTTTAAACTCCACCCCCTTCTTTTTGTACTTTATCTGTTACGCATGAAACAATTAAATCTCATTCACTTTCTACAGAAACAGGAAAAAAGGGTTTAATTATGACAGCAAAAGCATCTTAGAAAAAAACTGCAGGAGCATGAAAACAAAATTATTTGTTTTACGAAGCTTTTAATTTGGCGTTATTTCAATAATTGTCTATTTCCCTTGAACTTTTGTAGTAGCCAAAGAATGCACTCTTAATGACGCTATAGAAAGTACTAAGCTTAAAAAAAAAACAGGAAAATCTTAATAACAAAAACGCTTATTTACCATCTTAAAATGACTTTCTGTGTGGAAAGTTGGCAACGCTTATTCTTGCTTAGCAAATTGATTGAAAATAGTAAGCTAAAAAGTTTCATTTACAAACGGACGGGGGGAGGGGGGGGGGCGATTTGTACCGGGTGTTTGGACTTAGTTGTTGAACTTTTTATTATCACTAACGTTATCTTTATGCAGAATTTTATGTTATTTAAAAGTTAGTTACTTTTAGGCCTTGTAAGCATGCAACGCCCATGCATTCCCCAGCATTCTACGCGGGGCTGTATCGGGGGAGCTGGGGGAGCTGGGGGCGCTCTTTCCGAATCCCTAGCCGAAAAACGGGACCCGACACCCACCAGGCTCAGGAAATACTCACCGGCCCTGCCAAACAGATCGTATAGCTTCCAAAATTGGCGTAGGGACTAGAAGGAACATGAGCCAGGAAATTTTTGCTATTGTGCAAACAACAATTTTTCGTAAGTACCATCCTTCCCTGCTCAATCATCTTTAATCCCTGACAACGTCAGGTAATTATAACACGGAAAGCCAGACGGGCTGGGTTAGTACAGCCTAAGTAGGTTTTCATCTCTTTTATTTAACGTCTGCTGTTAACAAATATTTGTATAAGATCCTCGAGAACCATGGACAGCCTCTCGACTATCATGTGAAATTTAAATGTGAGTTACGATTGAAATTTGTACTTGAACTTGAGCGCTAAGGACGGTCTGGTAAGTTACATTCTTGTAAAGTCACGTGCCAAGCTTACACGACCGCTGCATCAGTGCAGCAGTAGAAACCTGCGTAAAACTGGCATAATTGTTGCAGGTTAGAACACCTACAAAAATTACGATAGGAAAGAAAAGAAAAAGACTTACCTCGGGCTCCTTGCCAAGAAGAACGCTCCAGAGTGTTAGTAACGTTCCCAACATGCTGCGTAACACTTTTACGAAATCCAGGATTTTGTATAAAAGTGCAACAACTGTCGTTTGAACTTAGCCGGTTATCGATCGATCAATAATATTTTTTTTTTTACAATTGAAATATCTTGGCTATATAACAAAAACTGCTATATGCCACATATTTACATTTGTAAACACGGATCAGTCAGTCAGCCTTACACATGACACGTCACTGACACACTCTGTGTCTTAATTCTGCGTTACACAATATTCTAGGCACGTCACGGGTAGCATGGAGCTTCCAAGCCGACCAGTAAGGAGTCGTGCAATAAAAAGCGATTGTGTTCTCTTGTGTGGAGGTGGGACGATTTGGAGCCTGCAGACATACGCGAGAGGTTTGCACGGCTAGTGCCTTTTCTAACTATAGCCGCGGCCGCTCAACATACGAGGAATCAATCGAGAAAACATCTGCAGTCGACCCAACGACACTCAAGCCAACGAGCCAGCGATTATTAACTTCTGGTCTGAACTTGGCTCGTCAGTCTCCACTACACATCACCAACCTTGAAACACTAAACTACCTCTTCTTGTCAGGAAGTTTTCTAGTTCTTTCTCTACAGTTGGATAGAAAAATCTGACCTTTTTTAACGCTTAGTTTCTCGTCTGTGGATGTGTTCTCAACGTAATAATGGAAGAAATAAATGTAAAAAAAAAGAAAAACATCAACCGCATCAATGGATGCATGAGTGAATCGAAAATGTGTCGACTTGACACTTTATTTTTATCCTCCATTGTTAACAGATGAGTCCAATCTTAATGACGAAGACATCCTCTATTTCAAGACAAATAAATAATAAAATTGTAATTGATGAAGATATTCAAGGTAACAGCATATTTGCACTTAATCTTTCCTTATTCATGTGTATTTCTTTCTCCCAGACGCTCGTCAATTTTTCACTTGAGTCGCATTTCTTTTTTAGACTTTTCTAGCGGTAGTTCTACATTTTTTTTCTTTAAATCCGATGCGCGTGGCCTCTCGTGCGTTATCGTCACGCCTTGCAAAACTTTTAAAATGCTGTAAAGTTCAGGGATTAACCCGAGTTTTTCCTCCCCGTTTTGTCAGATAGCGGTGTCTTATGGCGCCCTCACACCAAACTGTCTAACAAAACGAGGATAAAAATTCAAAGATTTTAATCTTTACTGCAGTAAAGCGTAGTACCTTTCAGGTCGAAGTATGTGTGGGGGGAAGGAGGGACGGGAAGATAGTCTTAAGAATGATGGTACGTTTTTAAGACATATAACTAAGTTCGGAAGATATCGATTAGCCTATTGGTCCGGAAGATATCGATTAGCCTACTTGGTCGAGCAAGAGTTGCTACATTATTACATATACATGATTTCTGCCCATGCCAACTGTTTTGTACAGTGCTCTACTACCTCTAAAATATCCGAATATGGCGGAAAATGTTTGAGGTAAACCCTGTCTCACCTAAGTGTATCTTAAGTGCAGCAAACGGGTTTTACATAATGCTGCCAAAAATCAGAGTTGAAAGTGGGCTTCTTTGCTGTGCTCAGACTTAATCTGGGTAACATATTCGCCTACAATTCAGTTCCTCACCCATCCCCACGCCAGTGGCGGAGCTACATTAGGTGGGCCGGTGGCAAATTTAGCCTTGCCCCCCCCCCCCTCACCCCACCCTTAATATAAATGATAGCCTGTACAAAACGCACGAGCTCAATAATTTCTAAGTTCATACATTTTTTTTTCATAATTACACAGACTAGCCAATTTGCAGAAAAAGGAAAGAATTCGTAAGTCTTTATTAAGTTTTAGATTCAACAATTTAAATGAACAATTTGGGAAAGTCGTTCCTGACAACACACGGAGGTGAGGCAAACTTGCACACCAAAAAATTGCTCTAGAAAAGACATTTTTAAGAAAGTCAATTAAGAAGCTACTGACAAAATCTCGCTAAAAAGAAGCTAGTTTGAGCCCCCAGCGCCATCTTGTTTGGTTCGAATGGTGCAGTCGTATTAACAATAAGAAATTAATTCACACAGACAAAAAAAAAAGAAATAGGCCTACACGGCTCCAAAACTCTCGTTGTTGACTGCATCGTTAAGATTTTGCAGACATAACTGGCGCCATCTTAACATTTCAGATTAGCTGTCAAGATTGCATAACATAAATACATTCTTATTCCAATTCTTAGCCATTCCACGAATTCGTTATCCTGGCAACACCTATAGCGCAGTGCACCGACGTAGCAGTGCATCGGGCATCTATATACAAACAAAAACAAACCATTATAAAAACAAATATACATAAATCGCTGCACATTATATAAAGGAAAGAGGAAAACTATCCAAACAACGATGTACACTAGAAATAACATAACACAGTAAGCCATGTTTATGCACCTAAGTTTCGTCGGAGTGGCGTGATCCGGATTCGAACTATAGCAACCCAGTTCATCACCACATCACAGACATACCGCTTTCGACAGACATACCCATATGTGTTTGAGGCGTATTGATAAAGGTGTTATGTCAGTTATTTGGGGACGGATTAGGTCCCCAGTTTGAATCCGGGTCATGCCACTCCGACCAAACCTAAATGCATGAAGGTAGCTTACTGTACCACGTTATTTCTAGTGTTTGGTTTTCGCTGTTTGGTTTGTTTTCCTCTTTCCTTTACGTCATTATAAGGTACGTTCCTTGTAGTAATGTCTAACCGAACTTGCGATTTTAAATAGAAATTCACTTTTATGCTGCATATAGCTTTTTATTATTATTATTATCATTAAAAAAATAAAGTCAAATTATAGTCGGAATACACGTTTACGTGAAACTCATTTTTACAAAATGCTGTATTTGAGTTGTAGTGAACATTTTCATTGGTAACAATACCAATTCAAAATCCGGGAATGCCGTCAATAATTTTTTTTGCCCACTTTTTTTTTCACG
This sequence comes from Lithobius niger, assembly GCA_023313725.1. Taxonomy (NCBI): domain Eukaryota; kingdom Metazoa; phylum Arthropoda; class Chilopoda; order Lithobiomorpha; family Lithobiidae; genus Lithobius; species Lithobius niger. The sequence goes on from JAHWFP010146745.1 coordinate 82,954, forward strand.
GTCGCAACAAAGTCGAATAATGGCGGCTAAGTTGTTGGTATCACCAAGTCATCCTTCCTTGTTAGATGTCGAAAGATCTAGTCACGGCCTTAGTGTGTAAAAGGCTTGAAACTATATATTGGACTTTTCAACGCACTGATGAACAAAAGGCCTGTGGCTTTAAACCCAAACTCACCTGAAAATGGAGGAAGGAAGTAGAGTTAACGAGGGTATCAAGAGAGCCAAACACCTTCGAGTCACGTTTCCAGAGTTCGATTTGCCTCGTTTATTTACTCCCGAGGGCGTTTTTCGAAATTACAAAAGCTTGAGGGTCAAGAAGCACTTGGGTTTCCAAATAAACCGAGAGAACGACTCGAGTTGAAGTAAACTGTACGTGAGATTTATGTTTCAAACTAAGGATTTGACACTTTTAAACTTAAGAGGAAGTTAAATAAATTTAAACGGCTTCGTTTGCACTTTTTTTTTTACTTAAGTTCTTCCTGCCACAAACCTTCCTCATTGTTTAACGCTTTTAGAACTAAGACATTTCGTGTCCTAGTCAAACTACGTCAAAGAAGTCAAAAGTCGCACAAGTTCGCATACAAACGGTGCTATAATAAACGTGCACAATGGCTTTGCCAAGATGCCAAAATCCTGCTTGTATGGGACAAGGCTCATGCTGCAAAGAATGAAATGATTGTTATTATTTTAAAACTGTTGGTATCATGAAGGTGCTGCTATAATTTTAAGCAGCAAAATATTTTTTTTATACCAACTAGTGCGATTTTTGAGTTCTTTGACGTAGTATAGAATAGAAGTGTCGACTGAGAGCTTTTTGAAGGCCCAAGCGACAGATGTTAAGGTACCACTATCACGACAGTTGTTTTTTGGCCACATAAGGGTGGAAACCTGAGTACCCGGAGGAAACCCTCATGCAACGGGCAGGAAACAACCGGAGAACACCGGGATCGAACACCGGTCTTTAAGAAGCCAGAGAGTGGTTTTGTACCGCTGGGACCAAGAGGCCTATCGCATCTGATGCCCCAGTGCTTGCAGCTACCCATGCAACGGTACATCTATTCATATATTTAGGCCAGAGCACAGGAAAGGGTCAGCAACGGGGATAGGCAGTCATTGTGACACCCAATCCAAACGCAGTATATTAATGCGATAAAGCAAATATGTTCATTTTGGCACGGTAGCAATGAACAACGGCGAGCGTGCTCATTCTTTGCGCAGTAGCAATGAAAAAAGCTAAGCACCCGGCAATGTAAAAGGTACGATTAGTAAGTTAGTTTATTTAGGGAGCTCGGACCAGCACTGGTCAACAGTCCCTCTAATCTGTTGGGCATTCAATCTCTGGGCCCCAACAGAAACAAACGCCAGTGCAACAACAAACGGGACAGCGTGCAACATGGCATCCTGGTAGACTGGAATAGAACCAACTAGTCGTTATTAATTTAACGTAAATTCAAGATAAGTTGCCTTACCGAATCCTTTTATCTTGGCTACAGTGCAGTCTGTCCACTAGGCTACCCAGCTGATAAATGTCTCATTTCCTCCTTGGACTTATACGTAATAATAATGTTTGTCAGAACTAAAGCGCACATGACAGAGCACACCAAAGCCTCATTAACACCCAGACTAATTTAACAAGTAGGTAAAATGACCTGGTGGCTGACGTCATTTCACTGGTTAAAAACATGGTTAAAAATAAAATAAGAACCTAAAAGAGAAAGTTTACCAGAATATGTCAATGTCGGAAAATTTGTGAAAGTCACATTCTTTAAGGTTAGCTTTAAAAACAGCAGATGAGGGCGCCTCATCAACATCACCAGGTAGAGTTCCAAACATTCACCACACGGTATGCAAAGAAAATCTTTCTACAATCTCGCCTTTCCAACAAGTTTTTTGGGGTGGCACTTGTCCTGTTCCCTTCTTGCAAGATAAAAAAAAAAAACACTATCAAAGTGACCACACAGAATTTGAAAAGTTTGAAAACTTGTGTAATAGAATAGACGCTACGATTTGTATATTTGCGTGTAATACGCATACCAAGGGACTTCCATGCAAGAAAGAATGAAGTTGAGACACAAGAGCCAAACAATCTCGCCGAGGACACAAAGGGTTGGTTGTGTCTTGATTAAACACACATCAAAACACCCGTTAACAGCTAACCAACTCTACCCGTTCCTCTTTTCATTGCAACGCGTGTTATATTCCCTAGGGTTAGAGATGCTTCGTCCACTCACTAATTTCAACCACCCTTACATCCGGACAACTTTTAAAATTAATTTCCTGTTGAGTATAACGTTACCAAAATCATTTCCTCAATTTCCGTAGGGGTTCCACTAAGGAAGCCTTCTTTAAACCATGAAACACAATATTGAAGCCCGAATAGTACTTTAGTAAAAAAAAAAAAAAATGGAATAGTGCTGACGTTTCATTAACAAAGCTGAAACAAATGTTGCCGTTTCCGCGTCTTTCCCAACTCTGTCTTAAATGGAAAAACAGAAAGAGTTAACGCAAAGATGCATTCAAGTTGGTATTTCTCCTTAAACCACAAACGGAACTTAACGTTGCCAATCCGCGTGGTATTTTCTGTTGTAGCAGAAGAACATTTCTGTGGCAGAAGATGACAACATCTTCGTCACTGTTGTGTGGAATTAACAGAAATTCTCTTTGATTCCAGTCAAACCAACATAATATTTCTGTATCCTGCGCCTGCTCAACAAAACAAAATAAAGCAGTCCAGCGATGAAAAGCGTTGCCTGGGACCCCGAATGAAGCGAGCAAGTATAAGTGTAATTGTTAAGGGGTAAGGTCTCCGAGGCAAGAGGAGGCAAGATTGAATCGCATTACCAACTTATGTACACACGGGAATTATAAAATGTCTCCATTCGGTGTATCTCTGCATTGAACGAATTAATTTGTAACAAGAGGAAGCCAGACTGTCCTCCAGAAGGGTGAATAAACGTGTGGTTTTTTTTCTGTCATGTGTATCGCCATGCTTCATCAAAGTAAGTTTCTTTATCACAATTCTGTGCATACTAGCTAATGAACGCTGATTTTGGTTCACTTCGCTCACTCATTCAACGCATCTCCCACAACATTGTAAAATATTCTTTCCCCTTACCTTCTTACCTGCAGTGACAGTGTGGTATCACTGAATTTCTGTAACATGCACTGTGAACAAGTGCTTATTTCGAGTTTGGTGTCCTTTCCCCCGTTACCTTTTTGCCTACACCCGAATCGTTTAATTTTGTGAGCAACTGTTAACAACCACTTTTTTCCAGCATCGTTAGCATTAGCTTTGACTTTGCTAACGCCCTAACCATCAGGATATGTTGACTTGAATGAAACACACCAATTTTAAAACGTATAATAAAATTACAAACAAAAACATCAAGTGTGCCGTAAAAAAAAGGGTTATATGATTGAAGTTTTACTTTACTTGTTAAAATGTATATAAACCAAACACAATATATTGTAAGAAAAACTGCCAAGTGTCAGCCATTGAACGTCTGTGATATAAAAAACGAGCCAAGCTTTCACTCATCAGACATACAACGCAACTTTAAAACTTGGTGCATTGCAAGCCTTTTTTTTTACTTGAATAGTTCGGCTATATCTTATTTTTTCGAATAAATATATATACAGTGAATTTTATCGAAATAATGCTAAGATTTTTTGTTACAATATCTTTTATTTGAATCAATTTACAATAAAGTTTAACAACTCAGATGGTGGCGTTTTGTTGAACTACTGCAGACTAGCGTGCTGTACTGTAAACTATAACCTTTAGTGGTACTCAGTATTATTACACTGTATTATTTGTGAACCCCCTCCTGACGTTACGAAAATCGGAACCTCCGCGATTCCCTACTGAATTTTGCAGTTCAGAAAATAGTTTTTCTTAACCAAGAGCAGATTGATCGTCGGAGTGACCGATTGATCGTTTCAACTTTGATGTTATTTCGCTTCATGTGCGCGCAACAATAATGAAACAGCAACAAGAACAACAACAATGAACTAGTAGTCCGGTGCAATTAGCTGTTTAGGTCGGAAAACATTCCAATAAGATGAAACTTGGCAGATATGTCCAGAAATACTACCCGAGTAACATACTAAAAGTCCCCTAAATTCCCACTGGAGCTTTCGCCGCCATTTTGAAAAAATGGCTGCCGTCGGCTACCAAATTGTGGATTTTCTTAAATATCGCACAAACTATTACTCCTACCGCAAATTTCATAGAGACGTAAATTAAATATAACAAAAATCTCTACAAGAAAGGTCCATATGATGCTTTCGTTAAAACCAACCGGTTTTTTTTTGCAATATACTGGTTTAGTGAATACATGTGATTAATTTTGAAAAAATGGCCGCCACCAGCTTCCAAATTGTCTATTCCTTAAATACCGCACAAATTATTACTCCGACCGAAAATTTTACAGAGACCTAAATAAAGATAACACAAATCTCTACAAGAAAGGTCCTTGTGATGTTTTCATTACTGAAAACGTGATGAATTTTGAAAAAATGGCCATCACCGGATACCAAATTATCCATTTAGTGGGGTGGGGAGGGGAGGAGGGGCGGCTGAAAAAGTTTCACATCTGGCAACCAATTTGCCCCTTTAGTTTCAATTACTACATGGGTAGAGGAGTCTCAAAATCCCAAGTTATAATTTTTCAGTGCTGCGGGCGCCCCCCCCAAAAAAAAAAAACGTTTTTTGGCTGTAACTCTTTAACCGTCAACAAATCAAAAGCATAATGTGAAGCAAAATCGTTCAGCACATAAACGTGATATACATCTTTTACGTAAACGCAACCCCCACCCCAAAATCGTATTTAAAGTATATCACCCTCAATTTGAGTGAAAGCTCCTTTTTTTTCAATTGGTTTTTATAGGGATTTTCGTGTTCAAAGTGTTCTTGCGAGCCCTCTAATAGCTCGAAGTGGACATGCTTAGGATTTTCTGAAAGGTGAGGATCCATTATTTACCTCAATTCTAACGCAAATTGTTTAGCTTAGATAGGGACCGTTCTACGCCCATATAAAGGTGAAGAGGTAATGGCGTAGTGGCGAAAGAGTATGATAATTTTCGAATTCAAAGTGCTCTTTCGAGCCCTCCTTAGCAATTTTCTTAATTGTATATTTGCTTATTTCAATTAAAAATCATCAATTTTTATCCGTGTAAATTTTAACAAGTAAAGTAAAAGTTCAATCATATAATCCTTTTTTTTTACGGCACACTTGATATTTTTGTTTGTAATCCGTGTACCTTTTTTATGGAATCACCAAACTCAATTCAGTCTACTAGTTGTTCTCCGGCATAACATACGCTGGTCTAGCTGATTTCCGCTGCTTCAACTCGGCTCTAATAGTCAGCATTATTGAAGTAATAGTGTTTGTTTCTAATTGTTAGGGCGCATATCTGTTCTCATTGTCGGTCGCTCGCCCTTTTTCTTTGCTACCATGGCAAGAATGAGCCCGCTTGCCCTCTTGCTGATTATTGAAACTTTGTTTAATCCTGATCCCTAACAATCCTTTTAGCTCTGCTCCTGAGCTAAGTCTGCTCCTAAGCGAAATAAATATATATAGATGCCTTGTGGCAGTAAGTCAATTTTTTCCATTTACAAAGTGTGAACGCGCGCGCACATGCATTGATTGTTACTGCGCGTGCATGCAGTGATTGTTGCTGTCCACTTTGAAACAATTCAGCTCATCTCTGAAAGCCTGCATCTATGAAATAAATTCACCATTCTATCGTTTCTAGCTGCCAATTTCGAGACCTGACACAGTAGCTTAGTTTGGTTTAAAACTATACGCGTTTAGCTGAAACACGGAGTCAATTATTTTATCCATCAAGAATCCAATAGCAAAGACATAACACCTGCACGGAGAATGGATCTTGAGTTTGCTGAGAGGCATTGTTACGTAATTACAATGGTTAAAACAATGTAAAACAATCAAAATTATCGTTCAGGGACCCGTAACTCTGGAATGGTTCGACCAATCGAAAAAGTGGTCTCTGTAAAGTTGAAGGCCAAGGACATTTCTGGTGTAGATCACGTTTCAGATTTTAGGTAGAAGCAGTAGTTTTTTCTGAATCCGTGTCAAACAACAATAACAACAACAACAACAAAACAACAACAACAACAACTGGACAGTTTTCAAATTTACGTGTGGCTCCGTACGTTTAATCTTACACGGAAATGCATAAAAGTTGGTATAAATGTACCTTCTATACCTATCTACTGACTGGCCAAGTTTGATCGCAATATACTGAATAGGAACGGAGAAATTATTAGTTTTAGAGAGGACTTCAATTATAAGTCGCCTATGACAATATCCTTTATCCTGGCGTTTGCTGATTTGCATTGTTGCCTAATTACAATGTTCAAAACAATGTAAAACAATAAAACTGACTATTCAGGGCCCCAGATTTTCGAAATGGCACGATCAATCGAAATTCCATGAAGGTGCAAATCTGCACCACGGTAGCTGCCCATATGAGATCATCCATCAGCACCATCACACATCAAATATTAACGGAGGATATGTGGGAAAAAAAATTCAGAAAGGTTCGGCTCAGTGGGCTCACGAGCATTACAATCAGAGGGTAATGTTCAACAATGGCATCTTCAGGAAATACTAATAATGAGATATCGTTTACGGCAGAGGGCCGAGGCTCGTGAAATAAAATCAATCAATCAATCGAAATAAACAACGACCATTAAAGAGAAAGTTAGTACTCCGGCGATTAAAGCCTAGCAATTTAGACACACGCTCGCGTCAAGTTAGGCAACAAACATCACAACAGACATCACATCAATTCAATTGTCGAGGTTGTAAACCATTGTAGCGCGACGCCATAGCGTCAGTGTTTTATATCTTGAAGCATAGTTGGGCACATTTCAGGTACTTGGCGCAAAATAATAATGCGTACTAAAGCTTAAATTGTGTTGTAATCGTGAGCAATGACCCACCTCACAAAAATTAACTGGTGTAGGAATGCCAGCTAAGCTGCTTTCAATGCAAAATCTGACCCTCAACAACGTTGTAAATGTGTTGCTAGTAGCTAGCTACTAGCTAGTCCGCTCATCCCCATGTTAATTTCCATAGGGTGATTATTCATCGATACCGAGATAACGGGAAGGCTTCCAGCTATGAAATTGGACGAATGGATGCAGTATAATACGAACTGCGTACCTTTTAAGGTTTGGAGCCTGGGGGCGTAACGGGAATGGCGTGGGAGGGCGCATAAGTACGAAAATATTGTTATAACCATTGTTAGTATTGTCGGCATCGTCTCTCATTGGACGGCCAAAGTTCGGACCATGAGAACGTGTATACTGACGTGCGTGCCTAGACACACACTAGTGTATCACGATAAATCTAAACAACGTTGCAAATAAATTGTACTCACGTCCAATTCACGAAAAATAAACCAACTGTAATAACAAAGTCAAATACTGGTAAAGAGACCACCAAGTTGAGAGTGGTTCGGCCCTTCAAAGGAGTGATATCAACATACCAAATTAACTAAATAAAACAAATTACAACAAAATTAAAACCAAACCCAAAACCTATAAAGAGGTAACTAAGTTGAGAATGGTTCGGCCTATAAGCAAAAGGTAGTAGCAAATTGTTGAAAACCAGTTTCTTGTTGAAGTGGCACTGTATTACACATCTACACGTGTATAGTGGAGTTAAATCAATACACAATTTTAAAAAAAGGAGTGATATCATATCAAAAACCAAAACTGGTTAAAGGGGCCGCCAAGTTCCGAATGGCTCGGCCCTTCAAAGGAGTGATATCAACACACCAAAACATTCGCCATCTTTATCGCACCGAATATTACTTTGGACGCTAAATGAAAACTTGAACACTGCTACCGAAAGTAACAATGTTCTAGTTTTCATTTAACCTTCGAACTATTAAGCGGTGCGATTAACTTGGCAATGGTTTTGGCGAAAAGCAGTGAAGTACGGAGAAAACATACCCTTTTCAGCGCTTGTTTCTTGCATGGGATCTGTGAAATGCCAGATTTCATAAGTCTCCTAGAGTTACAACCAACCTCAAGAGCCTTACCGATTTCAGGTGTTACTCCTCCAGTGCATGCTCACGACACTCTTGTTGCCTTATATCAGCACAGATACGACACAAGGGAAATTTGCCTTCACTATTGTACCATTAACAGCGGATGATACACTTTATAGGAGGAACTAATTTTACAGTGCACAAGACCATGACACTGCCATGTAACATAAGGTGCCTACCAAGATGTCAGGATGACCAATAGGGAGCTTTCCAGTCTTGTCAATGAAGGGATATAGTGAGGCAAAATCTACATAGAGATAATAGTCTGGTCATCGCCACAAAGAGAACACAATTGAAGACCACCAGCAAAAGCTTTACATGGTTGGAATGGAGCTTTGATGTTTAGATCAGCAATAAATTGTCTCGCCTCAGAATTTTGTTGTTGGAGATTTTTAAGGTTACTTTCCCACTTACTAATGACGAGCTGTGTTTCTCGGTCCAAAGCCATTGTACGGAGTTCACCCATAGTGCACTGCATTAAAGGATATTAAACATCACCACCATAAACTTTTGGTTCCCCGTGGAAAAATGATCCGTAAAACTCCATGGATACCGATCAAGGAAGTAGTTGTTTAGTCTCTTCTCATCTTTTTCACCACGGGAATGCTGCTACTCAAGGCCATCTTTGTGAGCACGCCACACAATCCATTGTTGGGCCATAACGCTGTCAAGGAGATGCGCGTGGTAGTTCTGAATTCATCCAGTTCATGCGATTGGCCTGGTGGCAGGCTGAAGACAGGGCCTCGTGGCAAAGTTCAACGTGGGCCGCTGATTCAAATAGCTCTTGAAATTTTTGACATACTTGCCTTAATACTGTGACGTCGAGATTGCAATAACGCTCTTCTATCTCAACTTGTAGATTGTGTTTGGGTTAGTTGCATACCTCTGCGACTCTTCAGCATGCCATGCCTCTAATTTTTTCTTTTCTGCCTCAAGAAGCATTTCTGGTTCAGAAAAGTGGAGTGCGGCGTGGAAACCACATTCATAGTGACGGTTCGCTTCTGTGTTGACTAAAAGAAACTGGAAGTAACCTTTCTGGTCTGGCAATGAAAACATCCTCCTTAAATTAGCAAGCTTGGCAGGCATAAAAGAGTGCGTGCGGAAGAATTTGTAAGAAAACTCTCCGATGTCGATATCAAGAGAGAAGTTTCGAGCCATTAAATATTACTTTAGGGTGTAGATGATGGTCAAGACAAAAATTTTAAAGCAAAATAACTGTTAAACCCCCGAGAATAATGGGTTACAGAGATTCTGTGAGGGCGTTACTTTTTCGTTAACCGGCGTTGGTGATGGTTCTGAAGATACAATACCACAATGCTCTTTAACAACTCGGTCAAAAAAATTTTGCAGCTAAATTGAAACCCAAACTAATACCTTGTTTCTGCTGGCCTGAAACATAGCAAACTTTACCTTATACTGATGCTGTTTCCTCGCGTGCATTATCACAGACGATAAACATACACACTTGACGATGAAAATAGTCCTGCACTTCAATCGGGGTATTTTCCTTTGTTTTGACAACTAATTTACAATTTTAGCCCGTCTACTTCCAGAGGAGTAGATGAACAAATAAATGAATAATCAAACATCTTTTTCAAGTGATGTAGATTAAATTAATAGATTAATTATTATTATAAAATGTTATGGCAGGAACACAGCTCAAAATGCACCTAAAAAAAATTGCAGTATACAATTTTGGTTTCAAGAAATGAGCATTTTCAGAAAATGATTAAACAGCTCAGCGACCGATTCCATCAAAATTGACGTCACACGCCAAATTGTTTTCGTACTCACTAGATGCATCGATGAACAAAATGGTGGCCAATATCATGAAAAAGTGTTTTAGTCCTATGTACAGCTGAGAATACAATTGCAACGAATTTGCCTGTCGGTACGTCTGTCCGTCCGTCCATCGCCTTTTTCAACTTGAGAATGGAATACAAGGTAGACACAAATGGTTTTCACCATTAGATTCAGCTACCAAAAATTAGCTTAAAAACAGAGCAATGAAATTAAAACATGGTTGCTTCCTTATAGCTAACAGGCTTTTTCGGCGTAACTCAATGATATCATAACATTTTATCGTCGTATTAAGAAGACGCGTAACCTTAAAAACAAAACCATTTCGTTAATGAAACAAAATAGCTTCATTTAAAATGGTCTCGACAACGTGTTGCATGGATGAATATGCCTGCTCTCATCTAAATTCTCCATTAGCTGTTACTTTTAAATTAAAACGGTAGGTAAAAAATAAAATTATGCCTAAAAGCTGAAAATTAAGCCTTAAATCACGTTGCCACGGCAACGTTAAGTCTCCGCATCATGTTGCATAAAGGAATAAGGCTACTCTCGAACCCAATTGCCTGTTGGCTGCTACTTACGAAGTTAAAGTGGTTGCAGGGCCGCATTTATAAGTGGTCCCGAGAGGCCAAAAGAAACTGGCCTACAGCGGCACTTTTTTTGTGAATTGTTCAGGGTATAACACTTTAACATTTTTTCTCCATCAAATCAATGTCGTATCAGTACTGATTGAATGCTGGTACGTGAGCAGGGACTACTGATTTTTTTTTTTAATTTCAAACGTAGTTATGTTATTTGCGAACTTTCCATTGCCTGGCCATTTTGTGTTAGGTTGGTTTTTACGCGTTGATCTAGTAGTGAAATAAAATGAGCGGGTAAAACTAAGCGGGGAAACAAGGGTAGAAAGGGACAAGATCCTAGTAAGTAAATCCCTAAAATTTCGTAAGTTCAAAGGGCAACGGAAATGGTTACTTTTAATTATTTTGCTGAATAACACAGCATAAGTTATTTTTGCCCTACAAATTTTTCATAGGTCGCAAACGAACATACAAATTAAGACAGATGCTGGATTGGCGGGGGGGGGGGGGGGGGTAGGCTATTTCAATTGCCCTTTGAGTAAGAGTTCGGGGGAGGGGAAGTTTTGGGGCATTGAAGAGCGGCATTATAGTCGGGCCTACAGGTGGTAAGAGCTTAAATCCGGCCCTGAGTGGTATATAGGTAAAAATTAGCCTAAAAGCTGAAAATTACACCTAAAATCTAGAACTAGGCTTAAAAGGTAACACATATCTGACGTCAATTCATATGGCAAATTAGCTACAATTGCGATCTCGAGTGTCGAGTTAGCATGGAGTTCTACTGCATTGGAAGCCCAATCCAAAGACCCGGGTTCAATTCCTGCACTCACGATGGCACGTGAATATTTTCCTCATAATTGCCGCTCACTTGTCATTCTTAGCTGTTCACAGTGTTGGCTCCATTGTTTCTTCACAATTTTCTGAAGTGTGGTGTTGTTTACGTGTAAAATTTTGTAAAAAAGTAACGAACTTGAGTGGCCCCCACTGACCCTATACAACAAGTTCGGGCTTCTGATTAGTAAAGCCTCATTGCAGTAAAGAAAATATAGCATGGCTCTCAGGATTTTCCTCGTAAATTAAACTTAGAGCCAAGCATAACATCATTGCTGTCCGTTAACAAAACGGCTCATTAATTAAGCCGAAACAGTTGCTCTGCCACTCATGAGTAATTATGCGTGAAGTTTGCATTCCTGTAATCACGTAGACCATTTACAAAGAGGGAAGACTTATGCGCACCGCCTTACCTCATATGTCAGCCTGCAGCGGTGTATTTCAACTTAGCATTCGACAAGGGTCGGGCCAACTTAGACAGGTCTCACCCCCTCCCCCCGACACGTATCCTACACATGGTGTTTAGCTACCACCTTCTCTTAAAATTGCAGAATAGCTGTATAATGTCGTGGCATAACCACACAAAACGTGAAAAGGATTCAGCGAGTTCAACGGTTTACAACGTAGTTTTGATTTTGATCAAAATAATTCTGGAATAAACGACACAAAAGATGAAATAAAGTTTCTTCGAATGAGTGGGTGAGGAATCAAGGTTGCTTAAATATAGGCGTACAGCTGCAAGTTCGTAGACATGAAAGATAAAAAAAAAAACATGTAATATTGCATGCTTGCAATATTTATGATGTACATCAGCCTTAGTCTATGCAATAAATTCTACATCTGTGTAAAACAAAACTTATTAAGGATTCCCACCAAGTTTACACCACGAAAATCTCATTATTAAAGAATGGGAACGTGACCTTTGTGGATAGAGGACATTGTGTTACTAGCTAACTAGTTAACTAACTACCTACCTAGCTAAGGCCACGGATATCATGTTAAGTCTCAAAGGATATAAAGACACCTGTACAGTTCGCTAGGAAAAGTTGGCAAACCAAAGTTTTGGTGCATAGAGTCGTAGGGGAGCACCTTTTTGTTAACTGATGCTGCCAGCTAGAAGCACCTGGCCCTGAAGGAGCACATAAGTACACAATTATTGTTGTACCCATTGTTTGTATTGTCATCGATCAGTAGATTATAACATGTTTAAGTGTTATACACTTATCGTTTCAGTAATTAAGTGTCAGAAAACATTTGTTGTATGTGAAAACCACCTTAATTGATTTGTTATTTCCTTGTTTGCTTGTTCTGATTTATCTGATTTGTTCTGAGTTGTCTTGTTTTGTATTTGTCTTGTTCTGAGTTGTCCTGTTTTGTGTTTGTCTTGTATTTGTTTTATAGGGCTACCGTCCTGTGTATCTACCGCTCACAAATAAATTGAATTGAATTGGCTAACTAAGAAACTGCTGTCTTTAACTGCAAGAAGAGGTGGAAACAAAATGCGGATCGTGAGCAAAGAGTCCAATCAACAAAAATAATTCTGCTAAGAAAATACCTTCTTTAATAAACATTATGAAACAAAATGGTCATGCTGCATTTTGATACTTACTTTGATTGCGACGCTAACCGTTTGGTGTTGTTAGAGGGTAAATACGTCACTTTCAATGGCTTTATTAGCCCAGGCAGGGCACGCTGTTATAGATGTTAAACTTTGTTACAGATGAGTATATAGAATGAAAAGTCTTATGAAAGTTGTGATACCCACCCAGGAGAAGTCTCTTCCTCTAACGCATCTTCTTAATCACATAAAAGTTGTATACACATCAACATTCTCCCAGTAAAAGTATAGGTGAAGGCAGGCGTGATGTTCCGTGTGATGTAAGTCTTATGAAAGTTGTGATATCCATCCAAAACAAAAACTGGTATAAGAGAAGCCATCACGTTAACAAAAAGGGTTGGCCTTTGAAAGTAGTATCATTCAACCAGAGAAAGATTAATTATTGTGAACTCTGTTAACCAGCAAATTTAGCGTGTTGTCCTATTCTTTTGTTTCTTTGTATAACCACTTTCTTTGTATGACTGCTGTAACATGTTGTACTTAAAACTGTACAACCATAGGCTATGGCTCCAATAATTGACATTATACAATTCCTGAGGAGGGGAAAATATATATATATATATTTTTTTTTTTTATATAAAGACGAAGGCAATGAGCAAAGTTTGCTTGTTAATAGCATTTATTGCACGGTGGTGACGTGATGCCAACACTTCACAATGCTAAAAGTGTAGCCGTTATATACGGTTAATCTGAAAACCCACACACGTCACCGTGGGTTAATTTTGATAACCCAAACTTTTTCGATAATCTAACACTTTTTCCGCGCTCTACACAACCACTGCTCTACCATGTGACATACTTTGCAAAACTACCGTACACAACACAAATTCGACCAGCACACCCCATTGCAACCAACATAAATGAACACATTTGCAACCTGCGATATTTATCGTACTAACACGAAAAAAAAAAACCACGCGTAGGCTACTATGCTAGGACCCCACCCATGAAGGAATGGCCCAATCCGCCAACCTTTCGCTCCGACAGTACTAAAACTACGCTACCGACACTTGTAAACATACATAAATATATCTAAAAACATACGATACTCAAGCGACCAGCACATTTGTAACCTGGCAACATTTTTCGCACTAACACGAGAAAAAAAAAACCTCGCGTACGATGCTAGCCCCCTCCCCACCCCCATCCAAGAAGGAATCGTCCAAGCCGGACCCGACAACCTTTCGTTCCGATGGTACGAAAACTAGCCTACTGACACTTTCTAAACACACCTAAAAACCTACGAAACTCAAGCGAATAGCGCATTTCATACGCTATATCTTATTTATACTAATAAAGTAGAAAAAATACGGTTTTACCTTAAACACAAACGTCGGTGACTGGGACTGGATATAGGGACGTCCTCGCGTACGTGAGACTTTCGCAGACAGGAAGTTTAAACCGGAAGTTTGAGTTCAGGAATTTATGTCATAATTCACAAATAAAATTTTCAAATAATTTTTTTTAAATCTCAAATAACTAGATATGTTGGATCGACGTCACACCTTAGCATTAAAACACATATCCGTGAAGTAGTCCTGGGTATCCAGAAATAATTGATCGTCTGCGAGAAGGGAACAGTCTAAAGATCTAGGGGTAGCAAAATCGAACTCGCTCTGACGTGCTCGTTCGAATTTCGCCACCCCTCGATCTTTGGACTGTTCCATTTCTCGCAGACGATCAATTATTTCTGGATAAGCGGGTCTACTTCACGGATATCTATTACTAACCTAGGCGGCCTTTTCCTAGTTGAATGACATACTATCAAAGGCAGACCCATTTTGGAAACTCCGCGTCGTCTCTATACCAGTTTAGGTTTTGTGTCGATTAAGAATAGCCACCTATACAGTGCATTGAGACTTCACAGAACCAGCTATAGGGCAAGGAGGGAAGTCACTTTAATAAAATCTTTACAGAACAACTGTGCTGTCCATTTAGTTTGTACTTTAGACGCCTCATTGCAACTACTACCCAGTTCACGGCATATTGCATATGCATTCACATAATGTAAATAACTGACTGTTTAAAAGCCACAAAAGTAACTCTTTTAAGTTATTGTATGTGAATTTACCACTGTACCACAATAGTGTGTACTGCCCATGTAATGAGAAAATATAGGTGTTAAAAGGTGGGCTTCCCTGCAAAGCAGGAGGGTAGAATGCTTTCTATTTAGCCGTCGGACTCGATGGAACGAATGATTTAAAAAACCTTAAATGAACGCCATTGCCTTACCTCCATGACCATTTCCAAATGTTGTTTCCTAACAATCTTGAAGGCCAGCAACCTTCCCGTTTCCAAAGCACATGGTTCCAAAGTCAAATTTCTGGTTGACAGAATGAAAAGAACGCGCGAATCGCCAGCCATTTCGTGAAAGTAGATGCCATGCGGGAAGAGAACTGCCCATCGCCGCTCCCAACTCGCCGACGAATCGGCCTTAAAGGCTATGTTAACGTAACCTGGAAAATAACAAGAATACCTTAAGATGTTTGCAAAACTACATTAAGATAATTCCTTGTTATTCAAGCTCAAGATCAGGGCAAACACAAAATTGAAGACAATACAGTCAAAATGTAAAACTGAATATAAAGCAAAATATGCCAGCGTGCAAGCGTAAAATCTTAATTGCCACCACATTGTCCATACACTGTTAAATCAGAAACAAACAAAACACACACACACACACACACACAAAATAAGTGTACACAAATCGCTGTAAATTGTATAAAGGAAAGAGTTAAACAAGCCAAACAGAGAAAATCATACACTAGGAATAAGATCATTAGTGTAGTAAGCCACCTTTATGTAAAACTTACATTTCGTCCGAATGCAGTTGAGGTTTGGGCATATCGATAAAGGCGTGCAGTGATCTGGAAATGGATTGGGTCGCTATTTCGAATCCGGGTCATGCCACTCCGACCAAATATAAGTGTATAAAGACGGCTTACTGTACTACGTTATTCATGTGTATGATTTTCGCTGTTTGATTTGTTTTCCGCTTTCTTTTGTACTCACACAAAAAATCCGACCCTACTGTTTTTAGTCTTCTATACAGCCGAAACGGCTGGGAAGACTATAGCAACGACTTTGTCCGTCCGTCCGCCGCCTTTTTCTGTGGTACTCATAGTGGTACTCATACTCAAGTGGAACTTTAAAAAATAGGGTAAATTAAAACATCGTTGCTTCCTTACAGCTAATAAGCTTTCTCGATTTAACTCACTGAAATAATAACATTTGATGGTCGCATTTAACCACTACAGGAAGACACGCAACCGTAAAAAAACAAAACGGATTTCGTTAACGACAAACATTAGCTATATTGCCACGACAGTGTGAAGTATCGACCGACACTAAGTTACATGAATAAATAGGCCTATACTACTTTCGAACCCAATTCTTCGTTAGCTGCTACTTACGAAAATAACACGGCACGTAAAAAATTTGGCCTAAAAGCTTCAATTATGCCTAAAATCTAAAACTAGGCCTAAAAGCTAAACATGTTTAACCGGCAATTGTGATGGTTACTACTTTTAGGTTACATAATAGAGATGGCTGCCCCAGTACGTGATACAAGTGTGCGCCTCAACATTTTCGAAGATGGCAGAAGTGCACAGAAGACCGGTTGTGACTACCGCTTGTTTTAAACCACCCCTATCCCGAAAAGTCGAATGCCTCGTCACAACTAAAAAGACTTTTTCAAAATACTGACTCTGAAAATATTTTCTTAAAATTGAACTTTTCTCGTCCACAAAAAATGAAACGAACAAAAAACAACTCGGCGTACGCGTAACATTATCATCTTCATTATCATGTAAGCGGCTTCAACAAAGAAAAATCATGTGTCA
The DNA here is from genome assembly GCA_023313725.1 of Lithobius niger. Lineage (NCBI taxonomy): Eukaryota > Metazoa > Arthropoda > Chilopoda > Lithobiomorpha > Lithobiidae > Lithobius > Lithobius niger. Next base: position 99,705 of record JAHWFP010146745.1, read on the forward strand.
TCCAGTTGCCGAGAATCGAACCCTTAGGCTTTTTATTTCATGTTAATTCATGTGGACACATGATGGCAGGTGATTTTTTTTTCTTTCATATTGATAGCCGCACACCTGGTTTTAGTTGCAGTCCTCGGCTGCTACGACGGGTCTTTGCATTGTGTGGGTGCTACGGCAGGTGTTTATATAATTAGCTTTAGAAAACTGCAAACTTAAAACCAAATTCTCACACACTTCAAGTTAAAAAGGGAGAAAAAGTGCTTTAAAAAATGGAAATTAAAAATATTTCAACCAAATTAGACGTTTGAAACGACTGTATACAGTTACGAGATGGAAAGCCAAACGGGCTATGAAATGTCTGCAATGTGAGGCTTATTATTGTTCGTTATTAGCTTAACAAACCTGTTTGAAATACATAAGCAATAGAAGGGAAAAACAGAATACTATAAAAAGTAATTTCAAGGCACAATCGAATTGGATAATCGAAGAAATTCCGTTTGAAAAGGTAATGCTGAAGTAAATACTATTTTTATAATGAATAGTCAATACGGTTATAACCAAGCATAAATAATTTCCGAACAAATAAGGTTAACGAACCGAAATGAGCAGTAATTATTTAATAACAAGCAAAGATAACAATGGGGCTAACATTGTGAACTGCCCATGACGACAAGTCTGCAGCACAAATGATGAAAAAACTCGCGTTTTGTGACGAATCTGTGGAGCTAACACGGATTTTCAGAATGGTCCTCCAGTGCACAAGACCATCAAACACGCTAACGTTGGTCTGTGCCCCCTGCTGTCAGACTGTTGCAATGACAGAGATCTTGGATGGCCCAATCCAAAGACCAGGGTTTAATTCTCTGACTCACGATGGATGAACCTTGAAATTTTTCGCTGTTATTGTCACTTGCTTGTCATCCTTGGCAGTTCGCAAGGTTAGCTCCCTCTGTTGGTTTGTGCTATTCATTTCTTAATGAACAATAATCAATTTTATTATGATCAATTACGAAATTTGCTGGCTTTACTTTGGTCATTACAACTAAGCCGAGTTCGTCGTTTGCCAACTTTATGTCTTTCCGGATGATTTTAGCATGATGCGAGAGGGGGGGACGGAGGTACTAAATGACGAAATTGCCGACAGAACCTTGTAGCGTGGCGAACAACATCGATAAAGCCATTTTTACAACAAAACTTCAGAACACTTCCAGCAGGAGGACTGAAAGTTTACACTGAACGCGCATGCACTGTTGTACAAATATTTTAAAACTTTCAATATTTTATCCGTTCAGCTGCGTACTTGCTCGCTTAGTTATGGTTCACAGTGCCATACAATTGCTGAAGTTGACCCTGAATTACGTGTCGATATGGCTGATGACTTTGGAATACAGAAGGTCGATATTTAGACTACATTTTGTTTGCGTAGTATGTCGACCGGGGTTTGCAGCTGAAAGTGACACTACCACCGATTGAAAACCGTACGAAAATACCGTGGCGCCATCTAGCGGCAGTTAACCTTTACAGCCTGCTCGCAGGTGCACAAGGACCTACTAAATTTTCACTCAATGATTAAGGAGGTAGTGGCTAGTTTGTTTCAGTAAAAGAAATGGCGTTGGGCATCCCTTCGCTTGATGCAAGCATGTGCTAGATAGTAGGCCTAGATAGTTGCCAGATTCTGCACATTTTCAATCGGTGATACTTTAATAGCGCACTAGTTTACGACTACAGAACAAGTTAGAAAAAATGGGAGCTTGCCCCCCCCCCCCTCCATTATGCCACTACTACATAAACCTACTAAAAATAGAATAATTGAAAAAAAAATTAGTTATTTTTCGAATCCAACCGACACCAACATTTTACCTTTCGATACGTCTCTGCCACAGAACGCAAAACAGCTGATATCACAGTTAATATTTGAAGTATTAGGTAGATTTATATTCGCGCAATGCTTATAAATTTCATTGAAAACTGTTTCCTTAAGACAAAATTTAAAAAATAACCATATTGGAGCCAAATTGCCCCATTTATCGTGCATCCTTGGCCTTATATTATTAATCAAGTGAACACGTCGTGTGTTGTACATTTAAATGAGCTTTGAAAGCCAAAACGCAAAAGTACGACCGCCATAAAGCAGCTGTGGCGCCACGATGCGAGAAGAAAACTAATGAAAATAAGAGCGCTTGGACAACCATTCAAGAGCCCTCTTCGAAAAACCAGAAACTGTTGGACAACAAGTTAACGTTAATTACCTACATTTATAGTGATGTAGTCAAAAGGTGAAAGTAATCAATTCTGTTTAGTGTCTGTATGTTCTGATAACTGCTGTAGACAAGAGTTCAGTTGAAGTGAAAATAAGGAATTGAATTGAACTAAAGATTTTCAGCTTTCAAAGCACTAAGGCTCTTGGAATACGAATAACCTTAGGAAGAAAACTAAACAAAATTCTAGCAGGAAAACTATTTACAATTAAATTAAAAACAAAGAAATGCACAATTTTTTCGTTTGGTTAAGCACAAGAAAAACTGAAGAGGTTCCTTGGCTAGATTCCTTTTTCCACCATCTTTAGCAATTTGGGTGAAATAGAATTGATTTTCGACGAAATGTAAACAAATAATTTTAACAAAAAAGTAAGGAATTACTCTTTCTAAAAGTTATTTGTATACGAGAGATAAAGCAGCAAGCTTTACGAATAAAAAAAAAATGGTATCAACTGAACACGCCTAGCAGTTTGCACAAAATTTTGAAAACTGTTGTTTTTTCTTTTTTTCATTTAATCTAGGGTGATTTAGCGTGTGGTTGGAAGGGCGTTCACTTGTAGGGAAGTTAGGCTGGGGAAAACCAGGTGTTGTAATTCCCGGTAACGTAAAGTCTCAGGATAATGAAAATTGGCCATTCGGAACATGTGTTGAGGTATATGTGGTTTCTCACTGTGTGGGTACCACTAATGTTGCATTACCAGTGTTGTTACCAACTAGTTAAGCGGCGGTATGATCACCATCCATTGTAACCTCTTTGTATTGATGTCTACCAGGGGCATCACTGTCTCCTTAATCAATCTACATAAAGGGGGGCAGTGCAAGATGGCTGACGCTGCCCGTTACCCAAAACCGTTCATAGCTGCTAGCTGTCTCTTTCTTATTGTGCTTGGCTGAACCCAACATTCACTTCATGCGTCCTCATCAAACGTTGGTCACCTGACCACATAATAATCACTATTAGCAACTGCTTAATTTTTCTTGTTGAAAAAAGGTGTAAATAACGTTGATGGTTGCTTAATGACTGGCTAGCTATTTTCACGAAAATAAATTCTTCTATGCGGTACATAAAGCTGAAATTTTGTAGATGGCTATAGGTTAACTGTGGAACGTGCCTTTTGCTCGCTCGGGGGTTGAGGAAAGCATAATGTCAAAGTTATCAATCAATCTCAATACTATTTTAAGGGCAGGGTCATAATAGCATTTTGTTGTTGATGTTTATTTCAGAGCAAGACGCAGTGGATCACACGCTGTAAATCAAACCGTCAAACAATACAAAGAAAACAAAAAACAAAAAATCATTAAACCGCATTTGTTTCAATAATACAACAACAGATAACAGATTTATTAAGACCATATGCAGCCCAAGGCCATGCGCTCGAGCAAGTGTCAGTAAGACGACAACAGCACAAAAGAAAAATTGTTGCTATTCCCACGCGTAAATAATGCAAGTTCGGTGGACGTCTCGACAAAGACTTGACACACGTAAACGTACTAATGGAAATCTACAAAAGCCAAAAGCAAAAATAGGACCGTAAAACTGGATTTGTGGCTTTTCATCTCGTTATTGCTAAGAAAAAAAATGGAACTTATCAACTTGGAAAAAAAGATGTGATATCTCCTTAAAGCAAAACTTGTTAAGGTTCCCACCTAGGCTGTCGGCCGTTTGAAGTGGTGATATTAACTGCAAAGGTCTTTTGCCAAGTTAATCTCACCTACTAAGTCTACAAATGTTAAATGATATGCTTGAAAATGGCACAGTACATGTAAGCAATTTTCAGATTTTCCATTTTACCTTCGAAGTATTACTCGGTGGGATAGGTTGACAAAAGAGGTTGGCATTTGATATCATGACTTCTAACGAGTCGAAAAGCTTAACACGAATCCTTAACAAGTTTTGTTTTGGGGATATGCTAGATTACTGTGAATCAAGTTACTCCTCGTTCCTACGGAACTTTAAATATTCCTGGCTGCGTACATTTTTGCCAAGACTGTGGCAAACAAACTTAGTCATGATAACTAACAGGACCAGTAGTGGCTGAAAGGATGAGTCTCTAAGATAATTCTTGTCCCACTAGCTGGTCCAGTAGGACACCATGTTGTCACACTGTCCTGTTTGTTGTCACACTGGAGTTTGTTTCTGTTGGGCGTAGATTTTTCCATCAACAACACATGTTGTAATATTTCATTTGTAACTGTTAGTTCATACTAATCGATATTACCCTTCAATTGCCAGCTGCTCGCCCTTTTTTGTTGCAGCTGTTAAAATAATTTAACATACGCGCCCTTCTGCATTAATGTGCTGCATTCGGATTAGTTGTAACAATGACTGCTTTCCTCACGTGTGGTTCAATGCATCAAAAATACCCCTTCGCCTATATGCAGTGCAAGAGAAATACATATGTGTAGGTGTTGCAGCACTCGTTCAAAGGTGCGACCTCATGCAGCCAGTTGGCAAACGAGTGACCATTATTACTTTTGCAAAAAACATAAGCTTCAAATTATAGTTCGTATGATTTTACGAATAAGCGTGAAAAATATGAGTCGTGCCACAACTGGCCCAAGCAAACCTTAACTGACAAAGCAAAACCGTTGAAATGAGCTGGAAGAGTGTAACAAGTTTCATTCTTCTCACCAAGGCCAACTGGTTAGAGATTGCGAGTTTTTCATGCCAGGGCTGACAGTCAACACAACACTATTTAAAAAGTCCAGAAAATTATGGTACAAATAACTGGCATTTGGTTTCCAGTTCTTTCAACCGTAAAACTGGCGGAGTTCCAAAGTCGAAAATTGATATAAATGAGGAGCACTGGCTTGTGTATTAAGATGCCTTTTATCATTTGAAAAACAGGTGTGTATGTTTATTTAATCATTAGGCTCTACTCAACCGAAGATTACAGTTAAAAGAACTAGAAACAAATTACCAATTCTTTGTCCCGTAACTTTATGGACATTTTCAACAGTGCTCTTTGACATTGTCATCTCAAGCTGAGAAGATGCTTTGTTAGGATAGAACAATGCTTTCAACAATACTCAAAATTCAATTCCTCATCCCCTTGTCGGTGAACCTGTTCAACCAAGTCTGACCTATTCCTCATTTCATATCGAATGAAATTAGTTCGGAAACACTCAACCTTTGTACAAGTGGAAGAAAACAAAATGTATTAATTGTGGAACGCTGATTTCCTCAGCTTTCCATCTATTAGCCGTTAACCTTGACTAGGAACTTATTTTCTGATGCTATGGCCCACATTATGTATTCAGTGAATAATTTTTATTATTGTTGTTATATCATCATGCATGAAGGTCAGTGGTCTTGGTGCTAGAGGCAACTGATGTTAGTAGAGGCTCATGGGAAGTACTATATTCTACATGTGGTGAGAGCTAGAATAAACTCTGGGTATAAAATAACCCTGCAGCCTCCTTATGCTTCACTTTGGAGCTATTCTCTAACCTGCCATAACTCTTCTGAAGGTATGACACTCCTACTGAGCCTAACGTAGACCATCCTGAACCACTTTCTAAGATCGTCGTACGGCAAACCGCGTGGTACTGGAATAAACCTGAAGTTTCCTTTGGGCTAAGTTGGGTTGCAATTGGCATCCGTTACTAGAGCTATGTAAGGCACTAACAGTTCCTTATAATACACAAATAAGAAATAACTTTTGGGTTTGATGCACTCATGCATCAGAACAAGTTGGCAACCAAGCATACTCATAATTTGTTTGGTTATGGCTTAATTCTGATGGACTGATCCTGTGAAGTGTTGTGTTGTACACAGGACAAGTAAGAAAACCCCAAACAAGTTACTTCTTTTTTGTGTGTCATATGTCTTGAACCCATATAACAGGCTTGGTCGTCTTGCAAAACTCATGCGAGCTTACAGAGAGTTGAAATAGCTTCGTTCGACCAAAATCCATTTATCAGCGAACCACGGAAGTGAGAATCTTCACTGCCCATAGGTAACAATAGATATGCATATTTTCATTTTGATGAGAACCCACTAGTGTCATTAGTTTGTGCCGGAAAAAATAAGGCTGTACCGTATGATTGAAGTTTCACTAAAATGAAAGCGGATAAAAATTTATGATTTTTAATTTAAATAATCAAATGTACAGTTGAGAAAATTGCATCTGTTTAAAGGTACATGCATTACTCAGTTTTGCGATATTAGCAAACACATTCATTTTCTTGTTTTTTTCTTTCGTTCGAGTTGATTTTGCAACATTAACTCTTAACATGTGTAAATTTGCAAACGCCAGTTTCAACGGGTCGCACGACATACCGGAACGATTTGTGTCCCTTTAAGTGCTGTTGGGTGCTTTATGAATTAAATTATTCTTAAAGCACAACAGCACTTAAAGAGATGCACTTTTCTGAATTAAACATTTGATGATTTAAATTAACAATCATACATTTTCATCCATGTACATTTTAACAATTAGTTAAGTGAAACTTCAAGCATATAACCCTTTTTTTTTACGGTACACTTGATGATTTTATTTGTAATCCGTGTATGTATTTTTATGGCACGCAGTAATGTGGACTAAAAACTGGGGAAAAACTGGAAAAAAACTGGAATTAATGTTACTTTAAATTTACACCAAATGAATAAAAATACACATTTACAGTTCTATAGATTCCACTCTGTAACTTTCACTCTAAGGATAATGCTTCCTCTTCACGGATCAATAATTGCTGCATTATTAGCATTATTTGCATTTCTTTATTCTTCAGTCTATGCCTTTTGCCTGGCATCTGCTGTTTCGCCTTGTTCCCTAATTACAATGTTTAAAACAATGTAAAATAATAAAACTGCTTGTTCAGGGTCCTATAACTCTGGATTCTGGAATGGCTCGACCAATAAAAGTGGTCTCTTTGAGGGTGAAGGAGAATGAAATGTCTGGCTTAGATCACACTTCATATTTTAGGTAGTAGTAGTTTTTCTGAACGGTGGAGGAAGAACAACAAGAACAACAAGTGAACAGTTGTCAAATTTACGTGTGGTTCCCTACTTTTACTCTTGCATAGAATTGCATGATTTTTGGTATAAACATACCTTCAATACTTATCTGTTATCTAGCCACGTTTGGTCAAAAATATTGAATAGGGATGGAGATAATGATTGTTTTAGTTTTGCTAGAGTGAGGATTTCAATCATTTATATAGAGTATAATATACGCTTGGGTTTGGACATTTCATTGTGTCTGTATTATCACACAGCTGTGTGGTTCTTTGCATGGATTCTGATTGTTTATCTAAGTTATGTAGAAGGTACAATACAACATGAGCAATAAGCAATAATAGTCCCAAAGCAACATCTGGGGAAACAACAACCGTGACAAAAGCAGAAGACGCAACTTAGTAAGGAACAATAATGGGAACGCAACAATTAGGTCTAAACATGTTACAATTGGGCCTTGCTTCAGGGACATAATTATATCCTTGCTACAGGGATATCTTAAAGCAAATCAATGACCCCAACACTTGATATGAAATTTACATTAAATACAGAAAATTACTTTAATGCATGGAAGTAAAGTATATTTGGAATTTGCAACTGTCTTTTCAGCCATGCTATGTCTGAATCGATTTTTTTTCTCATAGTTCCACACGAGGGCCGTTTGCACATCTCTGCGTAGATCCGTAGCTAGACCCTTGGCGCCCAAGGTGAACCAACTAAGCGGCGCCCCCAATGCCAATTTCAAGAAAGAAAATTCACGTATCATAAATTGAAGCTTACATAAGTAAATACTAACTACTCCTAGTAAATGAGCGAGACCTGTACTAGGCAATGGATGTGATAAAGTCAGCGAACATCAACGAATAAGAAAACACAAAGCGTGTTTTTTATCGAACAAACGCGATTTTATGATGATTTTGGCTAGTTAACTGATCAAAAAAACCTCAATTAAGCTAATAAAGAGATCAGAGTAAGCTATTCGCTATAACAAACTGAAAATAAACACTTCAAAATAAATAATTCAACCGGAATTAAAAAATCTATTTTTTTCTCCATAATTTTCCAATTTTCGGATGCAAGCCTCCCCTTAAAAGCAAGACGCAGGTACAGTGAAGTGCTTACATATAAACTTTTTTATATTTCAGTTTTCAGTTACAGTATCTGATTGTTAAAGAAAAAATGAATAATCGGATAACAAAACATCCGGAAACCAAGTCCAAGTATGCATGTCTCATCTTATGACGTTGTGAACTTGTGTGCAACGCAATTCGTTGAAAAACGTATTTGTGCTTAATCGCCCACTTCCACGGTTACATGGTTGGAAGGAATTCGGTGTGGCGCCCCAGAAAAGCGGCACCCTAGGTGGGCACCTTGCTTGCCTTACCCTTCCTACGGCCCTGTCTCTGTGCATGCTCTCTTGAGCGAAATGCAGCCATATTGAAAGTGCGGTTTATTTTAATTGATGGAATACTCCTACCCACGTCGTCTATTTCCATTGCAGAAGAGCACTCCAGAAAGCAAAAAACGATTGTATGCAGGTAAGTAGGTTACTTCAACAGTTCCTATGCATATTTAATCTTAATAAATCTTAATAAAAGTTTAGAAACTGAGAAGGGCGTTTAGGTCTGTCCCGGCATTTCAGTTGTGCAAAACCAAATATTTAGAGCAGTGAATCAGAGGCAAGTCATAAATGACGTCATGTTCGAAGACAAATTTTATTTTTAATTTTGTGCCATGGAAACGTCCACCATCTTTATAAAATGTATTATCTCAGCCTTAAGTCAGGTGCCTACTGTAATTGCCTCAATATTTTAAAGCTGAACCTTGTAGCTATTTATAATAAATAGATTGCATACATTTTTGCTTTTCTCTCAGTGTTGCTATTGAACGCGACCACGAGCATGACGTCACGGTCAGCTTTTTTTTTAGAGAGATGGAAGCTGCTTCGCACGTTAGTTGCAAATCCCAACTATCCTATACCCCCAAGGTTAATAATGGTTTCCTTGACTTATTTTTTTGCCCAGAATTAAGTAAGTGAAATTAATCGTGTGTATTTGCGTTACGTGTGACAGGTTGCCCTACTAAAGACATTTTCTCCTACTCGCTTAACAAAATATATATTTGATTTACACTTACTAGAAACAGATGGAGTTGGAGTCCGCACAACTGGAGTTAGCAAGATACCACCATTGACCCATTGTAAATCATCAGTGGTAGCAGGAGACCCATTTGATGCTGAAATTTTTCTGCCTGGCACAGATTTACTTCTTTGAATATTATTCCGAGTATTTGTTTTTGACCTGCTTCTATTTGAGTATCCACCATTACTGGTTTTGTCGATAACCAAGTCTTTAGGTTTGAGCAGGTGGTCAGGACTTTCTGCACTTGGTTTCCTGTTAAATAATTGCCGCAGCTTTTGAACAGATACATTCGTCAATTTTTCGTCGTTGCCATCATAAGCCGACAAATCTCGAGAATGTAGATCTCGAAACTCCTCTTTGTAGATTGAGCTGGTTCTCGATTTTTCAGATCCTGATCTGGATCTAGAATTGCCCTCACTGGAATATCCATCAAGCAGACTTCTGTGTGTTACGATGTCTTTGTTATCGTCTTTATTCCCACCGTCTTCTGAAAACACGTTGTCTTCAAGAGTATTACTTGGCTCAAAGTCTAGGAAGTCAATATCCAAGTAAGTGCCTTGCTGAGGTACTTCCACAGAATTTCTTGTATTTTCAATGACATCAGGTGGACACTGAGAACTGTCTTTGTTGTTACTTGTGTTTGTCACATCAGGACCACAGTCTTTCAAATCTGTTGGAATCAGTACTGTTGCACTGTCATCATTGGAAGAATTTCTACTGTTATCCAATTCGTCAAGTTTATCAATAGGGTCATCCTCTATTAAGTCTGTTATTGTATTTTCTTGTTCTTTGGTATCATTCTCTTTAACGAAGGTGTTCAGAGCATTTACAGCAGCTAGTAGATCAGATGTGTTAATCTCATCTGGCTCTGTTGAAGAAGATTCTTTAGTTTTATTTGGTCCAGCTGAACTGTTAATTTCGGGTGTTAAGTTAGGTTTTTTACTCAGAACTTCGGAAGCTAAAGTTGTAGTTTCAGTAGTGTTATTAGTGGAAGACTCTTCAGAATTGTTTGGTGCATCATCTTGACTAGAAGATGTGGTATCTCCTGTGTTGTTTGATTCATTTTCGGGTTTTTCACTGCTTGTGTCTTCACCTAGAGCTTGAAGAACTTCTTCAAGAAAACTCTTACTGCGGCCTTCACGTTGTGGAGGTTCAAGCTCAAAATCAAAAAATCCCTCTGTTCCGGATGCTGCACTATCAGCAGTGTTAGGCATACTGCTGTAGTCATCTGCAGAGCTTATGGAGGGATAATCGGATTGATTTACTGATTCCCCTTCTTCCGCATCCAGAAGATCTTCCATTTCACGGGATCGGCGCAATTGTCTTTCGACGCCATCCGACTTACGTGATTTTGCATTAAAACTTTGGGAAGCCTGTAATGGTTTGGATCCTGCCACTCCTGGAGGAGCATCCCCATCAAGCGGTCGAAAGCTTGCCAGTTTGACGGAAGGTTTTTCTTTATCTTTAGTGTGTTTTTCTGAAACGTCTTGTTTGTCAGAATTGCGTTTAAGCAGGCGGCTTAAGATGTTGCTGTCCCCAGTGTCATCGCTTGTTGACGAGTTCTGTTGATGGTGCTCACCAGATTTCTGTTAGGTAAAATAAAATTAAGAATTATTAACATGGCACTAAAAGTAGGTAATCTCTGATTCAATGTAATCTATTGATGAAATGAAGAATTCCACTCGCCCTATAATTTTCAGCCACTATATTGAAACAAAAATATGTTGCACAGGTGTTGATGCCTATACTCAATCCATCATCAGATGCAGTTTGTGGCTAACTCCAGAGACCAACTTGACGAAATTGTGTACTACAAAACCCACATACGTAATAAGATATTAATTTAAAATAAAACGACTTGATTTCCATGTGAATATATGACAGTCAACAAATACATTCGTTTATAGCTGAGATGAGCCAAGTCAAGATTAAATGAAAAATTCACCCAAAGTCTGTGCAAAATGGTTGTCAGTCGTCAACTAAACATTTAACACAAACAAACAAATTCCAAGAAAGGAGTCTACGTGATATGTTTAATGTCCAACGTACTTTATTGCTCATTAATTATTCATCGGACATTTAAACTGATTTTCAAGTGATATTAGCCCAATCATAAAGAAATTACAAAATTGTCCTTCCCTGTTGGTCTTAACTGTTAAACTAGCCCGAGTGTGAGTGGGTGCCGCCAGCACCATCTATTTCTATTTATTTCTATTTTTCCCACGCTCCAATGTTCTCCCCCAGGCTAAATAATTTGTGATTTGTGTTCTATACCTAAGGAGAAAGTTGGTTTCTACTTCATTTCATTATTTTCTAGTAGGCCTACATCTCATTCTCGTGTTTTCTACTACTTAGCTTTTAGTTTTGAGATTGTTTGTAATTGCTGTAAAATGTAGGAATTGACTGATACCACTTTTTGCTGATCTAATCCGACACCGATACCCTGCACAACTAGTATATATATAGAAGATAGATAGAAGATTAAAGTCCTCACTGCAGCAAAACTAAAAAAATTAATAACGTTCGTATTCAATATTTGTCGACCAAACTTGGCCAGATAGTAGATAACTGGGCTATGGCAGTGTGCAGTGCAAAAAATAAATAAACTTCAGTGCACAAAAAAAACTACAAAAGAAGTGATATCTAAAACAAAACCCACAAGGGTGAAAGAACCCACCAAGTTTCAGCCAATCAAAGTAGTGATATCAGAGCCAAAATGGCTGCCACCAAGTTGCTACATTAGTTGCTAAGCTAATCCTACCGACTATTACCTCACATGTTAAATCAAAAACTTGATCATTGCTACCAATAGTAGCAATGGTCAGGGTTTTGATTTAAGCTATGATCTAACACTCGGTGGGATTAGCTTGGTGTAGCATCTTGGTGGTAGCCATTTTGGCCCTGATATCACTGCTTTGATTGGCTGAAACTTGGTGGGCTCTTTCACCCTTGTGGGTTTTGTTTTATATACAATAGTCACAAAGAATGTCGATTTCTAAAAAAAGTATTGAAACTAAAATTTTTGTTACAAAATACGGATGCAGTATTCACACAAAAAAATTTCGTTTTCAGAAATTTTTTCAAAGTAAAATTGTTATACAATCTGTTATACAATCTTTTAGCACGCCAATTAAGGGGATTTTGGGGGATTCTAGGCATATAGTACAGAAAAATTGTTTTCCAACAGCATAGGCGAACTCTACAATTTCCACAATTTTGCATTTCGGAACCAATACTACTAGTGGAGGTATGTAGGCATATTCCATATTTTAAATATCTTGCCTGCACAAAAAAGTGTCGTTTACTTGGACTTTCTTATGCATCGCAAATATCAACAATTCCAAAAGCTACAACTTCAAGGCCACTGGAACCATTCGCCCAGTTAAATTCCTGAACTTTACTGAAAGCAATGCTATGAAGCCTATAGCGCAGGGAAACCCATACTCTAACTCTTTGATTCCACGTGATATATGCAAATACAAGTAACTGACCCTTTAGGAATAGTAAACTTCATCAATGCCTACATGTAACTGACAAATACTTTTACCCAACGCGAAATGAATTGCTACCGTTCCGAAATGAATTGCTACCGAAATGAATTGCTAAATTATAATTCTTGTTACAAAATTGCATTTGATTATTGTGTAACAAAGAATGACTACCTCCCACCCAGGGTCGGGAGTACAATTGCAACTATACCACTGTATAATAAAAATAATAAAATAATAAAAATATTTAACACCAAATTTAAAACTACAACTGTATAAGCAAAAATTTACTTATAATTAGAAACTTCACATTCATTTGTAAACGTTTTCGACCCATACTAGCTCCAAAAGTTAGACAAATGGTTTAGAAAGGGAAATGGTTCAATTCTAAAACTATCAAATATCCGACTAACACCCAAACACCTTTAAAGTATATGGAATCTTGACGTACAATCCGTCTTTGGTTGACAAGTGTTCTATCCAAACATATCAAACATAAAATGTCCCAAAATTAAAATCTCCTGAAATTTGAATCTCGCACGTCTTTTGCAGTGTTCTTGAACACAACAAATCACAAAATGTAATATAAAATATATCTAAAGATTTGCTAATTTTAAAAATATTTACAATATGGTATTCTAATTTCGATATTTCAAATAGCTGCAAGTACAGGTAGTCCAAGAAAAATGCACAACTGGAAATTTTTTTAAGCTCAAACTTTTTTCTAAATTTTTGGAAAAAAAAAACCTAGTGCAAATATGGGCCACAGTTTTTGGATCTAAAATGAAATTCTCATACCGAAAATTGGGTCCTATTTTAAAAAATTTTGTGAAAAGAATGTAGAAGAAAAAAAATTCAACTTTCTTTCGGTGTAGCCAAGATGTACAGGCTATTTATTATAGGAATCATTGTTACACCGAACTCAAGTTGAGTTTTTTTTACACGTTCTTTTTTCAAAAATTTAGAAAAATACGACCACTTTTACGGAATCAGAATTGGATTTTGAATCGAGAAAAGCGGTCCCATTTTCACTTTTTATCTCAAAAACAAAAAAAAATTTGAATTTGAATTTTGAATTTTGAAATTTTGAATTTGAATGTTTTTGGAACAATTTCAACCGATTTTCAAAAAATTTTGAGTTTAAGACGAACTTCTGAATGACAATGGCATTTTCTCAGACAATCACCACAATTTTTTATATAATTGTCTTTAACACCAGTTTTATTTCAGAAACAATTTTTGTTAGGGCTTGTAAATCTGAGACAACACTGCTAACTCTAAGTCTGTAACTTGTACGATTTCCGCTATTTGATTATATATCGTTATCTACTGCTAGCCACCATTTCATCGAGTAGGCCTGAAATTAAAATCGCCATCTGTTGATTTTCATTCGCCAAATAGCGAGCAGTGATCGACATTGGAGAGCGTTTTATAAATTTTTATAAAAATCAGTTAAAATAATTTTGTATACAAAACTGTAAAGAACGAATGTATCAAACTATTTCTTATATTTAAACTCGAATTTTCATCTTATTAGCAATTGTGAATTATTAGAAACTGGAAAGCCCGGGTCACAAATGCCCGAGACATGTGTGCTCTATTAACTATAACATTGAATAGTGAAAATGAGAGGCCAACTCAAGTCTCTTCCTTTCTTGAATCCCCAAAAATTCTCTTCATTGGCTTGACAGAAGCTTTAGTACAGACATTTTACTTCACTGAAACGACATTTTTTTGTGAATACCACGTCTCTAATTTTTAACAGAAATTTTACTCGTCAGTACTTCTTTGAAATCAACATTCTTTGTGAATACTGCATCTCTATTTTCAACTAAAATCTCAAGTTGTTTGTGGGCCACACAACGAGACATGGCTCTTTTTTTTACGGGCCTTGAATTACTATTACATTCTTCCTCTCCCCCTCCCCACCTTCTTCACAGTGTTATACCAAGCGATAAACCTGCAACAACGATCGCGTATGACGTGGCTGTTACTAAACCAGCTTTGAAACAATTCAACTCGGTGCGAAAGGCCTGCATCTGCGAATAGCATTATAGTCAATTGTTATCTGATTTGAAAGACATTGCTTGAAGCTCAATGTCATCATCTTTCGAGGTCATAGTTTTTTTTTTACATTGTTATGCTAGTTATGCTCCTGGTGCAACTGCTGCTCTTTTTCTTCTCTATATAGCGTGATCTATGGAAATAGTTCTTTAGTGCACATGGCATATACCTAATTACAGAGCGAAAGGCTAATAATCGTGGGAGATATATGAACTACATGGATAAGGGAAACAAAGCACGATATTCAGTTTACAACGGGCTAGATACACTGATTTACATATGTGTTGCATGCACATCTCTACAGTTGCAAAGCCACATAGTAATAATAGGGCTTTCGGCATATTGCTGACATTTTTGTTTGCTTTAAGTACGAAGTCGTAACAATTAAATAACTTAATAATCTGATTAAAAATCATATTTTTTATTAACCGAGTTCAAATTTATCTTCGCGTTCTGGATTCATGTTTAAATTTTTCAAATTCTACTTACACGTGCAAACACCAGCTAAACACTAAACATCGAATGTTCAGGGATTAAATAGGACGGAAAGCCGAAAGGGGCTCGAGAAGTGTTAAATAAATAAGGGATGCAGACCTATTTACGTTGCCCTTCAGGCCAATATGGATTTGAGGTAGGGCTTAGGCCTTTGGTTTCAAAGGTCGTGGGTTCAATTCCCCAGGTTTACATTCGTGTTTATTTATATACAATTAATGAGTTCCTGCATTACGACTTTAAGATTATAATTATTACAGCTATGGTAATGCTAACAATAACTGTGTTATAAAACTTGTACATATATATACAGACGAACGTTGAGTTGAGTCCAGTGTTTGTTTTTTGTTTTCTTTTGTCATTTCACATTATTATTATTATTATTATCATGAGTTACCAGCTATAAGCTTAGAAATTTGCATATATAAATAAAACGAAATGAGAAATTAAAACATAGATTATGGCTTCAGGGTCTACCAAAACACCATGTTGAAATTCCTGACTTTTTCCTGACATTTTTGTACTTTTTCCTGCCTCACCGACTCTGAGAAATCCTTGAGAGTGGATGCTTCCAGCTGAGGGTTCTGAATGAAGCCCGTCTTTTAGAGAAAAAAACGTGTTGTCTGTGCACAGCATTCCCACGCTACCGGTTTCCACCAAAACCACAAAAATAAACAGACCGTCAAGCCAAATATATATTCAAATCCATTGCGAAACACGCAAAACTGTTTTCCCGTAACACGTAGTAAGGGCGCGTTTACGCAATGACTCGCCTTTGCATTATCGCAGCTACAAGCTACAAATTATCTGAAATTTTAACATGGTGGCGGTTTTAGCTCTGCCAGCTCGCAACGAAACAAGTCGATAACTAAGTTTAAAGCGATTGGGAATATTGTTTCGCCAGGAGGAATTCTTTATTTTACTGTCTCGAATTATAAGACTGCAAGTATTTTCTCAAACCATGTCGAATTTAGCTAATCCAGGAAGCGTCATTACCGTGGCAACGACACTTTTGCCGTAGCGATTATTAAATTTCAGCTGCGAGAATGCAAAGGAGAGACGTTGCATAAACGCGCCCTTAAGGTGCAAAAATGGTAGGCCTAACACGAAAAAATCTATCAATATATTAAAAATAAAAGAGGTCTCTGCTAACAGATTCAGGTATGAATCGCTCTTCGTTTTTACTATTTTGTCTTGCGATAAGCACTTCTAAACGCATAACATGTAAGAAGTGTTGTAAGAAATTGATAATTTGTGAATTCCTGAACTAACATACAATTTCCTAACTTTTTCCTGACTTCCTGACCTATTATATTAATTCCTGACTGGTACACACCCTCGGCTTGTATTTTTGCTTAATATGTAAAATAAATTCGTGCTGATTTATAAATGTTTTTTAGAAGTGCTTTTGTGTCTTATTGACTTTAACCCTTACGAAAATCTTATTTTCTATTGTTAGCAAATTTTTGTGGGTGTTAGGAGTAATAACTTTTAGTGGTGGTTTGATTTTGTTAACAAAATTCATTATCATACGTTAACAATGTGCACTTATGTATAGGGCCATAATTAAAGGGGCACAGGGGACAGTGAATCAGGCCCCAGACGTTTGGGCCCCAACCTGAACAGTAGAGTCAGCACATGAAGAATATGAAATTCGTATAAAAAAAAAAAAAAAAAAAAAAAATTCCTCGAATTTTTCTGGAAGTAGACCCGAGTGCATGGTTTGGCCCGGGCCCCACAAAATTGTAGTTGAGGCCCAGCGTGTGAAAATGAAGGTCGGAATGTGAATTCAAAATATAATGACATAGTGTATGTATAAGAATAATATGTAATATTATTATGTAAAGAGTTTTATTCTGTCTGACGAGTTTCGTGCACCATTGGGCAATAAATTTGTTAATATGCGTGGTTTCCGGGGTACGGTTAAGCTTAGAAATTGTATTAATCTGTTGAAAAACTACTTCCCAATTGTTAATAAATTGGATAAAATAATCTACAAAATCGTCGAAATACTTTACAATTGAAACAGGTGTTGATTAGGAATAACTATGGACATAGTGATCTATCTGACCTATTTAATTACTTGCCAACAATTCTTTTCTTTGTCGATATGTAAAGCTTATTTAAAAAAAAATTAAACCAGTGACTTCTCTGCACGAAAGTTACGATAATCTCATCTTGATCAGTTATACGTAAATTCTGTGTTAAATTATATCTACTTCAGTTCTGCACGGATATAGTTTGAAGTGATTGTGATTGTAATGTGCAATGAAAATTATGTAGCAGACAATTTGATTGTCAAAATAATCACGCCTATACTGGTACACTGTTGTAATTGCATTGCATGCACATTGCACAAGTAAATTTGCTCTCACAAATCATTAACAAAAAATAATTAAATAAATGCGCAAATACTTGATTCTTATTATTATTCCTTACCAATGGGTTGAAAAGCGTGGAATCCATAGTGTAACAACATTAATTCATCTGATACTAAACACATTTTTATCAGCAATGTCCATAAATTATAACAATAAACAAGATAAGATAAATAAATGTTGATAATTACCTCATTGATTACTGTCGCGTCGTCTTCTTCCAGCTCGTCGTTGTTCTCTTTGGTCTTTTTCACGCCGGCAGACACCAGTTTCTATGGGAACAGACAATGAGACTATATTCTAGACGCAACAACAATCGTTCACTATCACTAATAAACAACTCTTCGCAAATCTGTTTACATTTCCAAAATTAAGCAATTGCCATTATTTGATGACAGATCGAACTGCTATGATTTACCACGAGATGCGTCTGTCGGCCGGCAAATCAGCCTCCTGGGTGAGTCATGGGCTTGACAGCAAGGCACGCTGATTGCTGGTGCACGTGCGATTGCTAGTGTGCCTTGCTTATGCGTAGGAGGGGAAACCCCCCTTCGAATAGGTCGAACAATTGGAACGGTCCATGTAGCCCTTCATAAGGGGGAGACTGAAGAGAAGTACAGAGGGGGACGATTAACTCGATCAAGCCCCTCACTAAGGCATTGTCAAACGAGATGACTGGAATTTACTTAATTCGCCTCCACCCCCACTTTACTCACCACCACCATCGTAGAAATCGATCCAAATTTACGACACATTACCAAGTTTACTTGAACGCTGGTTGACCATTTCTCGGAATTTAATTCTTTCTTTCACTAAAGCGTGTTTTACGTTTGAGACACAACAACGGTGTTGTCCTCGTGAAAGCTTGACGTCAATTTGGCAACAAGCGTCCATTCGTGGGCGTTAAAAAGATTTAATCTCCAACCTGTTGGCAATGAATGTAACACATTGGTGACGCAACAAGCAACATCAATTGTAGGCGTAACGTTTGCAATTAAATGGACACGTTTTTATTGTTGCTTCGTTGACGTGTGAATAGTGGCAATCACGGCATTATTTGTACGTGATAAAAATAAATTACATTTCTTAATGCAGAAAGCCAGGACAAGAAGACAATTCGAGTGAATGAAGTTGATGAATACCCATGTAAACCTACTTCTGTTGTGCTCAAAGACTGCCTCTAGCTACAGCAGGGCCCTAGCGACTTGGGGCGCAGTTGGCAGACTCGGCTAAATTTTCACTACAAATTCCCGCTACCACGAATGCTGGTGAATTATCATCATCAGTCGGCCAGTTTGAAAGTAAAGTTTTAAAGATGCTGGTTTTTTTTCCATTAGTTTTCGCAGCACTTCCGTGTTGCATTCGAATAACTGAAACGCTGCCCCTGATCGTTTCTGGACGCTTCGCTGCTCGCCTCACATGACGCGACTGGTAAGACCGAAAGTCTCTAGTTACCATGGTAAGACCATAAACATCGGATAAGTCCATGGTAAGACAGGACGCATTGTGAGCTCAGGGGCTCAAAGCATGGTCGTGACCATGACTTAAAAGATATCGCAGATAATGTAGAAAACAAAAGAAAATTCGCACAAAAACTGTCCCTAAAGAAGACGACCTAAAATCTGATGAGTAACACAAAGACTGCCCTATCATCAGCTCTTCGTTTTGCTCACGTCTTCATTGGCTATAGGACACACAGTGGCACCGTAAAAGGTTTATGTCGTATATGTTCATGGAATGGTTTATTATTGAAAGTTGCATTCGTTTCGGTTGGACTTTTTATTTACACCGTTTAGAAATCGATGGAACAAATCAATTTTTCATGAAATTGTAATAAAAATTTAGTCGGAAAAATGGACCTCGCTTGGTAATAACAGGAGGGACGAAAACGTGGATAAAACAAAAACAAGTCTCAAAATGTTGAACTAAAACCGGGCCCAGTCAG
>JAHWFP010146746.1:0-51848 GCA_023313725.1 Lithobius niger
CAAACGATAGATTGTGATAAATCATTTGCCGGGCTAATAAATTTTGTCTTAATTAATGAATTCACCTTTTCAAAACTGTGACATAAATAAAATTTACGTTTTCCTTGTGCTGTGAGAAGCAACATAATAAGAGAAAAAAGTTTAATTGCCCAAAATCATAAAAGCAACAGATCTCGATCATTCTCTCTGCGTTTAGGAGTGTTAAATTTGGGTCAGAAATTTAGTTGTAGAAGTGAAAATTTCCAAACTTGCCATTTAACTATTGCTTCTTCAGAATTTGGCTGCGTAATTGAGATGTCCATATAACCTAGGGTGAAACAAGTTGTTACCGTTTGTAGACATGCATTCATCATTGATTGTAGCCTAACAACAAGTGTTCGTTATTATTTCCTTTATAGCCTAACAACAACTTTTGTTATTTGTTCCCTTTCATAGTCAGTTCGTGGATGGGTTGAGTGTTGCAAAATGTTCTTGTATGCTAATTTTTTTTTATATTTAGTCTCCTGTGAGCAGTTCAAGCGACTCATGTGCTTATTATAGCAGTTGCACAATCCATGGTCGACCCCCAACTGCCTGCCCAGGCCACCACAGCCACGTACATCCAGGTCAGTTGTGCTTATTTTTCAGCCCTAGGGCCCTGCTATTTGTTAAAAGCATGCTATTGATTGGCTGGTTGCAACAGTCCAAATTTAAAGACAACCACTCTAATATATTTAAGTTCCTGGCATTTCTTAGTTGCATACAAATCTGTTAGAACCTCTTAACTTTCGTTCTTGATTAATGGAAACATTCTTGGCAAATGCTTTTGCAGTAGTTAAGAATGTTACCTTTAGCGTGACAATACGAATGCCCCCGTCTATCCGTATTAATTATTACCATGGTTTCCGAAAACTTAACAAAGGAACCAAGGTCCTATTCCATTATTCCATGCTGGGCTATACTTTCTTGTTGCTCGGAAAATGTACTGCACCTGTCAATTTTTACATTTATACTCTCTGTGCCTTGGAGAATTTTAGTTGAACTGCTCAGCTTGGCCAACCCAACTGCCACACCCTCCTTATAAAGCCTGCTAGAAAGCATTAGTATCTTTTGTTCTCAAGCGACCTGTCATATGGTCGCTCTGCCTCTTACCATTCACCCCTTTTTTTCCCCCGTTGTTTCACCACTACTACTTATCGTTTCCGGAATTCTTTCATTGCTGCCGTCGCTCTGAAGACCAAATGGCCGCACCTTCTCGTTACCACTGATCCTGCAACCTTTGGCTGTGCACCTTTTCCTCCTGGATGATGAAGTCATTTCTATTCGCCGTTCCTGCCATTCAGCTTTTGAACCATTTGATTGCCTAACTGCTGGTTTTGTTGTGCTCCGGCTGCTCCATTCGTTCGTTGGGTGGTCTTCAGCAACTCTGCATTGCGGCTCAGCCGTATGAGCAGAACCTCCGACCTATCCTTGACTGACGCTCAATTGCCGAATACGTTTCACCCGAATGTGCCGGCAGCGTTGCCTTAATTTCGCATGAAGGATTCGCTCTACTAGTGAAGCTGAAAGCAGTGTGCCGGAAAAGACCCCCTTTGTTTTGCTGAGCTGCGTAGAAGTGATGCACGTAAACATGATGTAAAACCACGGGCAGATTTGGGAAGTGATGTAAAGAATCTGCTTGGTAAACTTATTGCAACCAAAAAGATTTCTCAGAAGGACGAAATGGAGTTCCTTTATAGAGTGAGGGCTTTTTACAAAAAAGCAGTTCTGTAACTTCTGAAGACACTTCCCATTAACTGTAAGCTCTTAAAGGATCTGCAAGTCCTGCACCCTCTGTGTAGATCTAGTACTTCAACACCAGAAACTGTCCGAAGAATAACTGCTACGTTGAAGCATTTCCCACCAAATGAAATAGACACTGCGGTTGATGAATGGAAAGTTTTGCAGGGAGAGAACATACGTGAGCACTGGTGGAAGAAGAAAGATTCAACTGATGGTTCATCTGCTTATGTGTCCGAGGCACGCCAGGTGAGTGACACAGAAGAAGAAGAAATGGTTATGGTGCAGGACAACGAACAGAAACCAGTAGATCGTACCACAGAATTGATCACTATTGGACCAATATAATGGAACTAAATAATGGATCAGGGGGTATGAAATACCATTCTCTCGGAAAACTGGTGAAAATTGCACTCACATTGTCCCATGGCAATGCTGGTGTAGAGCATGGTTTCAGTGAAAATAAATTACACATAACTGATCACAGAACCAACTTGAGCATTGCTTTAATCAATGGGCTTAGAGCTATGTCATCGTTTATAAAGCAGCGGTGTGATCGCAAATCTCAAAATTTAACACTTACAAAGCCACTTCTAAAATCGGTGATGGAATACAAGAAAGCATACGAGGATAGACTCACAGCATTTTGAGGCTAGGAAGAGAACGGCAGATGAAGCAAATGTTCTGGAATCTGCGAAAAAAAAGGCTACAGATAAAGCTGCAATTAAAAAAATGTGCAGAACACATGAAAAAAGAGGGCCTAAACTGCTAAAAGAAGCCGTGGAGAAACAAGACTTGACCAAGATGGGCACAGCAAACGCTATTGTTCAAAATACTGAAAAGTACTTGAAGAAACAAGTGGATGAGACAAATCTGATTTTACAAGTCAGACAGTGGTGTCGAAAAATTTCATTTATTTCATATTTTAAAACTGCCTTCCCTTCGTTAAAACAAAACTTACCATAATACTGCAAATTGCAATAAAAGTATATGCTTGATATTTGGTGGCACTGCTTCTATAAGTTTGGCCACTTTCTGATAGGCAACAGCCCATTATTCACACTTTCATTAGAGAAGCTCTACAAAGTAAAAAGAAAATAGGTTATGAAATTGTGAACTGTTGCTTATGTGAAAGTGGCCTATTTTTTTCTGAGTAAATCTACCAAAGGGCTTCTTGTAAGCACTTTACATTTTTTATCTTGTCGTAAGTATGTTTAATAAATAGGGTACGTGAGCAGAATAATTACGTCCTGGCATCCTGAAATAGCAAAATAAAAAAAAAAACTGAAATTACAATGGTTCCTGGAAAAGAAAAATTTTTATTCAAGAATTGTGAAACTGATGTGACATGAAAACGAAGAAATAGTGATACAAAAATGAAAGGTATGGGAAAAAAATAAAAAGCAATGCTGAGAAACGAAGCGAGAACAAGCGAGTAGGGCTCACCTATTTGAGAGGAGTGAGTGAGAAAATTCAGAAAGTACTCCAAAAGAAGGGTTTTGAATAGTTTTTTAGGAATAGTAGGAATTTAAAATTCTTGCTAAACAAACCGAATCGACAGGAGGTAGTAAAAAACGTCCAGTCTCTAGAGAAAAAGAGATGGAAAGCGAATTGCGGACAGTCTACAATACACCTAAGGGAGTGTATCGAGTCCCATGTGGTGAGTGCGATAAAGTATATATTGGGGAGACACGCAAGGGCGTTGTTGAAAGAGTAAAGCAATACATGGCGGATACCCGAAACAGAGTCGTTACCACCAGCATCGCGACTCACAACATGGGCACTGCTCGCAAGATAGCATGGGACACAAGACATCAACCCTCCTAGTGTCCAGTTCCAAAAATGACAGGCACTTGAGAGGGTTAGAGTCAATTGCAATCGAACATGAGTTATTGGCAGGGCAACCCCCCTGCAATTAAATACCTCGTCAGCGGAATATTTGGAGAACAACTCACCTTTAAATGGCATCCACAGCTGAGAGATAATCGTGGGCTTCCTAGAAAAAGAGGGCCATAGATGCGTCAAGTTTGAATTGTTCCCGATTAAATTCGATCCATCTAGAAGAGTGCATACAATTATGTAGACTGTAGTTCACATGTTTCTTGCTGCCTGACGAAGCTAGGCGGACTGAAAATATTAATTTTTCGGATACCTATTGAAAATTCGTAATACTGATGTGATGAGTACGACATTTTTTGAGGTGTTTTATTTTATTACAAAATAACTGCAAAATTGAAAACATTAAGTTTCTTGAAGTTTTACGAACTTAATACTTATCCTAAAATTCAAAAGACATCAAGTGAAGGCTGCTTTTTTGTTGTATAAATGTTAGGGTGAGTTTCTTTAACTTGCAGAATACTAAAATCATTTTTTATGTTAATATTTTAGAATCCCGTAGTCCCCATATGCATCCTCCACCATCGTCAATGCATTATCCTCAGTCATCTCAAGCATATAATCTTGGTCATGGTGCTTTCCATCACTATTTGCCATTGCATACGTATTCCCCTGGACCTGGCTTCACTCGTCTTAATCCAGTCCATCAACGTCTTTGGCACATGCAGCAGAGAATGCAAGAAGTGAATCGACGTCGTTTCAGTCAACATACGACGCACTTACAAAGGTAAGCCTTTAAAAATTTGCGTTTTATCATTTAATACAGGTAAACCTCGTAATGTTACTCGCTTATAACGTTCCAGCAGAAGAATAATACTACGCTAATTTCTAAAAGTTAAGATATTAAAACTAAAATCTTGGCGAGATTTTGACAGTCTGGTATTTACACAACTGACTGTCTTCATCAGGTGTCTTCCTTACTTGTTCCTTGTCGATCTTGTTTTTAGTTTTGATAACTGGCGGTTTGGTTGTGGCTTCCGGTTGTGGCTTCCGATATATGTTCTCCACTTTTTTCTTAGGTCGCACAAAAATCTTTTTGAAGTAGAAGTTAAATGGCTGTGTTAGATGGTCCCTGGATAGTCATCAGCACGCCGTTCTCTCGGATGTGGTGTTGAATAGCCAGGGATTCAAGTCCTCTCTGATGTGAATTTCTGTTATAATTTAAGACGAGTCGAGTTTTAGTTCTTGCCCAATGTACCATGTTTCATGGCCATGTGGTGACAGCGATGCCCTTGTTTCACATTATTCCTTGCGTCGGATGTGCTGTTTAACCACGACATAACACCCTTACTTGTCTCTCCTATATATACGGGTTTGCATTCACGGTAATCCCTTCTCTGGTGTTTCGAATCTTCATTCTCCCTCCAACCGGGCCCCGCTTCTCTCATTCCAATGCGGTTTAACCTACGGCTCGCATCGGGTCTATCAAATCATCGTTGCTGTTTCCAGCCTTCGACCTTAGCTACCTTC
Organism: Lithobius niger; assembly: GCA_023313725.1. Classification (NCBI taxonomy): domain Eukaryota; kingdom Metazoa; phylum Arthropoda; class Chilopoda; order Lithobiomorpha; family Lithobiidae; genus Lithobius; species Lithobius niger. The sequence continues at coordinate 5,125 of JAHWFP010146746.1, forward strand.
TGTCCCTCATCGACCATCATTCCAGCTCTGCTAACCTCCGTCCGTCTCTACCTGCTGCCTCATGTCGCCTCAGTTTTTTGGAGCGCCTGCCATTGTCACTGCCATTTAAACTCTCGTCACCAACCATCACAGACTGCTGTTCTTCACTGACCATCATTGCAGCTCTTTCGGACCTTCGTCCTTCAAAGCCTGCTGTCCTTAGTCAACCTCATTTGCAGCGATTCATGCCTTTGTCCCTCGCTGCCTTCTGCCCCTCACTGGCCTTCTTTGGCAGTTCTGCGAATCTTCACCTATCGCTGCCTGCTGTCTCTCGCCGACCTTGGTTGCAGCTTTTTCTCGGACCGACGTCCGTCGAAGCCTGGACCTTCGTTACAACTTTTTCGTACCAATGGCCTTCGAAGCCTGCTGTCCCTCACCGACCTTCGTTGCAGCTCTTTCGGACCTACGTCCCTCTCGGCTGCTGTCCCTCCCAGTCTGAAAAACGGCCTCATGCCTTCACCCTTCACTCTGCTAACCTTCACTCGTTGCTGCCTACTGTCCCTCGCCGGCCATTGTTGCAGCTCTTTCGTACCTTCGTCCTTCGAAGCCAACTGTCCCTTGCCGACCTTTATTGCAGCTCAACTTTCGAACCGACGTCCTTCTTAGCCTGCTGTACCTCTCCAGCCTGCATCTGTGTCATGTCTTCGCCACTCGCTCTGAGCGCCACCAACCGTCTCCTGTTGCTGCCTGCTGTCCCTCACCGACCATGGTTGTAGCTCTTCCGTACCTACATCCTTCTCGACCTGCCGTCCCTCTCAACCTGCCATCCCTCACCTACCAACATTGCAGCTTCATACTTACTTCCTTTCCCTGCCGGCTGCCACTCACCGACCCTCCTTGGCAGCTCTGCTAACTTTCGCCTGTCACTGCCTGACATCCTCGCCAGCCACCTTTTCAGCTTTTTCGGACCTGTGTCCTTCACTGCCAGCTGCCTCTCACCAGCCATCGTTGCAGCTCTTTCGAACTTGAATCCTTCTCAGCCTGCCATCCTTCGCCAGCCAGTATTGCACCCTCATCCATTCATATTTCATTGCCTGCTGTCCCTCCACAACCTTCCGTGGCCGCTCTGCTAACCTTCGCCCGTTACTGCCCACTGTCCCTTGCCAACCATCGTGCAGCTCTTTCGGACCTACTCCCTTCTCAGCAGTCTACTGTCGTTCGTCAGCCAAAATTGCAGCCTCCTTTTTTCGTCTTATGCTTTCTGCTGTCTCTAATCAACCTTCTTCGCCAGCTCTGCAAACCTTCGCCCTCTGCCATCAGCCACCCCACACCAACCTTTGGCCAGTTCTTCCGGACCTTCATCCCTCTCGGCCGCTGTCCCTCACTAGCCACAGTTGCTGCTCTTATGCCTTTGCCATTCGCCCCCTTCTGTCCTTCACCGATCTTCATTAACAGCTCTGCTGACCTCCTCCATCACGGTCATCTGTCCCTCGCCCATCATCTGCAATTTTCCCCGAATGATGCTGTCAACTCGCTCGGACTGAAGCTCTCGCCGATTCATGCTCTCCTGTTACGTTACTTGAACCGGAATTTCATCCTGACCAACTTTGCCCTTCCTCACGGGCAGCCAACCATCGCCTCAACCGTAAATTGTTATCACCATGAAGTTGCCGTTTATTGTCGAGCTGCATTTTGCCTTTTCCGTGATTCTCAAGTTTTCACCAAAAGTAATCTTTCGACCTAAAGAAGTCTCAGGCTTTCGACCGAAAAAAACCCTCGAGCTTGCAACCGAAAGATGCCTCTAGTTTTCGACCGAACGAAGCCACCAATTTTCAATCTAAAGAAGCCCCAAGCTCTCGACCGAAAGAAGCCTCTTGCTCTCTACCGAAAGATGCTCTTTCAAGTTTTCGCCGAAAGACATTCCTTCGACCCTGCAGCGGAGTCAACATGTCACGTGATGCACGCCGCAGACAGTTGACGACTGCTGTGGACAAATTGTGGTCACGTCTCCATGGATCCTTCAACCCCCTCACCGGCGCCTCATCATGGCTTCAATTTCTTTCTGATTAAATGAAAGCCCACACTTTCCACCAAATAAAGCTTAAAAGCTCTCGACTGAAAGAAGCCTCCAGCTTTTATCCAAAAGAAGTCCCAAACTCTCAACCAAAAGAAGCCTCAAGCTGTCGACCGGAAGAAGCGCCTCGTAGCATTCACTGAAAGACATCTCAACGCACCTTGTTTTGAAGGTCTCAGCAAGACTTCTTCATTAGTGCAATTGCGTGATCATCGTCTGGAACTTACATCGTCTGGAACTCTAATATCATACCCGCAGTTACCTCCTTCCCCCCCCCCCCCCCTTAAGCACTTACCAACAGAAACAAAGTCCATCCACTAAGATGGAAGTAAGATCCTCGTCTCCAAACCAACGGACCTACCGCGTTCATCACCTTCATGAAGGAATAACTGTTTCTGTTGGTTTTCAGCAAAGTGCGCAGTTTGCGAAACTTTGGAGGTGCCAGCTCGTTATGTGGTGCCCGCCACCATAGAATGACAAGGTCTTCTGTAAATGCAAGAATTTACAAGTAGTGGATATTTTTGAAACTGCACATAGAAAGCCCACATTTTTTTTTGGGGGGGGGGGGTGTTGGTCAAAATTGATTTGTATTGCATAATACGAAAATATACACTACCTTTACCCTCCCTGCTTCCCCTCGAGTCACCACTGTGTCAGACCTTGAGGAGATGGTGGACCGCCTCATCTGAATGCTTTTGTAGGAGTGCTGCACGCATGCACAGTTGGGTTACACAACTGGGCACATCAAAACAGAAAACCTCAATGGAGAGAAAAGGATTGCAGGAACTAAAGGCAAAAATTGACAGGTAGTCTTTATTTTCGTATTAGGTAACACACCCCTTCTCCCTCCCCCCCCCCCCTCCCTGGAAAATTGGGCTTTTCGTTGGTAGTGTCGTCACAATTGACGTTAAAATGGCATTTGTTTGCTGAAAATAGTCCTTCATTCAAGCTGCCGTAACTCCTCAACAACGCAATGCATGGCCGCCTTCTTGGTCGCGTTAGAAAGCTGGGAATCCCAGCTTCCATGCCTGCTTCGAATGACTTTATCAACGTCACTGCCTTTATTCCTCGAATAAACTGCTTCTTTTCAGCGACCTTTTTGAACCTCTGTCAGTTTCGCGACCTAAGATTGGTTCGTTGGTGGCACGTGACCGCTGATCACGATAGGGCCCAGTCTTAAGTGACGTCACGCGAAACGTCTCTTGTGTTGGAGAGACACTCAAAGGAATAAGCTGCCGTGCCAAGCAGCACATGGCGGACACGGGAAGTAGAATGAAAACAAACAGCATTGCAGTGCACCACATGGAATCGCACTACAAGATAACTGGGAAGGCACTGAAACCCTCCTTGAGTCGAACTCAGAGATGTGCATTTGAGGAACCTGGAATCCCTGGCTATTCAACACCACATCCGAGAGAAGGTTGAACTGGTGCATATCGTGGGGCTATCCAATCCTGGAATACAGTTTCAGTTTAATAATGAGCTGCGCGAGAAGTGGCGAACTGCCTGTGCAAGTGGTGGAGGCTATGCTCGGCCGCCGTTTCAAAAAGACGATCGTAACGACGATCGAACATGACATAGTGACGTGATTTTTCTGTTTTTGCTTGAAGAAGAGTGTCGTCTGAGCCCCAACATCTCCAGAGTATTGACAGTCGAAAATTTGCTGAAGATATTGGCACAGATATCTTTATTTATTTGAAATTGTGCATATACCTTGTTTCTGTAAGAGTGTTCGAATGTGTAGTTCAACCATGGGAGCCCACCTACCTCCCTTGCATAAGTTGTGTGCTGTAGTCAAAAGTGGGAGTTGAGAAAGCTGATGTGAAGGAAGGCAGGCCGGAAGTGACATTAGGAGGAAGTGAGTAAGACCGGAAGAGGGGCTGTGATTGGCCGCTTTTGGTCAGAGATCGGTGGTAAATATTTAAAACCCAACTATACAACCGCACGTTCTGATCCTCAGAGAATTCCAATTCTCTTACAAAATCTAGGTAAGTTTTTTGGTAGAATTTAATAATTTTAATTTTTTGTCTGTTAAGTTGTGATGCATTTGTGGTGTAGTTGCACAGCAATTATATTTTTATTACTATCTGCAAAATACTGACCTTCAGTAATTTATGCTAAAATTGCTATTTTGGCTTTTTCATTGCCCAAAAGCAAACAAAATAATCTTATTTTGTTGTCCTCGTGAGTTTTCCCCTCTGCCCGCCAGGCGCGCTACTCTGTTATCCACAGATGCAGCCGCCATTTTGGATCATTCCTCACATTCACTTGGGCACGTTGGAAGTCAACGTGTTTGGTTTTTGAGCTCAGTGAATTATGGCATCCGTGAGTAATGAAGAACAGAGGATACGTGAAAAAATCGAATCTGGAATGTATGTAACGTGCACGTGCCTAAAAACTCCACAGGATTTACACCCTTCGTGCCGAAAATGCAGTGATTGCGACTTCGTAAATAAGGTCTGTGAATTATGCTCACTACACGAGGCTGCCTTCATTAAACATGTGCTACGCTCGTGGCATAAGACGGACAACAAGAACAGGAATAAAGACCGGAAAGGGGGTAAGATTAGTTTAGACGATCGTTTAAAACGGATGGGACTTGATCCAAATGCGCCTGCGGTTTTTCTGGAATCATCTAGCGAAATTTCCACACCCGATTTCGAAGGGTTTACCCCGGCCGATTGCACTACTTATGAGAACAATACGTTGGGTGCGGTCGTTTTGGCGGCTAGAGATATGGCGGCGGTAACGGCAAATGCAAAGGCCGATGAATCAAGGGCGAGAATTACGGAAGACGTGAATAAATCACTTGATGTTAATATTGGCACCTTAAAAGTAGATTTGTTAGCATCTTTTGCGGAAATGTTGAAACAACATAATACAAATAGTATCCCGGCAACGATTATTAAGCCTGCAATTAGTGTATAGAAAGTAGCTAAGAAGGTGCAGGTAATTCCGATCGACGGTTCCAGATCGTCTGACTTTTCAAAATTAAGCATGGACGGCACTGCCGGGACGGGAAAGTTAACTGCCGCTCTGAATTCGGGAAATCAGAAAGCGGATAGGAAAGTTTCACATAGTAGTAGTGGGAAAATTGGTGATGGGGTGAAACACAAATCTGGTGTAGCAAAGTGTAGTGGTAATAATTACACACCTAGCGGTCGTCACACGGACGGAAAGGCTGTCGGTGACGACCGCAGGATTAGAGCCGACACGATTGGTGGAAGTGAAGTTCATGTGTCAAAACACCCGTCCGCACCCGAGAAAAGGGAAAGCGGACAGGGGAAGGGCTCGGAATCGCACAAAGGAAAGGTGCCGTTGGACCCCGGCAAAACGAGAAAAGTGGCGCCGGAGGTTGATAGATTCATGGAATTTCTGGAGAAGGCTAAATCCATGTGGGTGGACGATAGAGCGTCACCGAGTGACTCGCTACGCAGCAGTTCGTCGGAGCGCAAGGGATCGCCAGGGCGCCGGAGATCGCCGACGAGAAGGAGCGCACCAAGGCACTCGAGGTCGCCAGCAGGCAGGAGGACGCCAGAGAGCGACGCGTCGCCAGAACGCCTGAGATCGCCGGTGCGACAGAGGGCGCCACGGAGTAAGGCGGCACAGCACGATGCTGCGCCACGGAAACACAGGGATCGCCATCGATCGCAGAACGCCGGCAGTCGTCACAGCAATCGGATTACGAGGAAAAGTTAGAATGCCATCTACAAAAACTTAGGCAAGCTTTGAAACAGTGCTCCAAAGATTTGTTTTCAACGGAGGGTGACAATTTTTCGGAGGCAGCAACAAAAGATCCTGCACATACTAAACGACCGCACGAGCCGGACCATGCTCCAGTACAGTGTAAGAGAGTGAGAACAGTTTTCAAGGCGGACGACATTTTCTCCGAGGAAGAAGATTTCGATCCCGAAGGGGAAGAAACTTGGGAGGAAAAAGAAGAGGGAGAATGGCAGGAGGAGGAAGAAGAGTTCGTCCCGGAATCTACTGATAAAGATGATCCCTTTGTAGAAGGCCCGGGCTTCATTCACTGGAAGACTTTCGCGGGGTATGTGTATAAGCTTTTACGGGAGACTCAGTATGCTAAGGAAGCAAAGCCAGCTGAGGAAGACCCCGTCGACCCCCTATGGATACGCTAGCTAATTCAGGGATGAAGAAAGTGCAGCCGTTACACCTCCCACAATCGGCAGTAGCTTTTAGACAGCTGCTAAACACTGAGGCCCTCACGAGAAGAGATGTTAAACCGATCTCGTTATCTAAGCCACTACCTGCTCACGACCCTAGGAAGGCCAAGATGTTTTTTAGGTCAACGGGTAAAGGGGCCCCGTCGAAGAAACGTTACAAAACTTTTACGGAGGCTGAGTACATCACGGAGAAAGCCGATCTTGAGATGGACTCTGTTCTTAAGACCCCGATGGTCATCCGCACGCCGCTTGGCCAACACGATGAGGACGAAGTGATCCTAAGGTGCAGCTTACGTACAAACTCACACGCAGAGCTAGTTTATTCGCCATCAACAGCTGCAATCAAAGCATTAGTACGGGACCGGCCGGAACTACGGGAGGACGACAATGTAAGGGAATGTCTGCACCTCATGAAGAGAGCCACGTCTTTTCAGAGGGATAGCCTCAACTGGTCGGCTAGGTTACTGTTGAACTCTGTGTTTAGGAAGAGAGATGCACTTCTGGAATCGGCTAGCCAGATCCCGACTGACGTAGCCGGTCAGCTGCGACTGCTCCCCATCCATTCTTCATCGGATATTTTTGACGGGAAGTTACTGGAGCTAGCCCCAGAGTTGAGGGAGAAGACAAACCCCTGTCTACAGCGGGGAACGTATTTCCACTACGAAAGGGGAAGAGGCCGTTCAGCAGGAACCAAGGAAACTTCAGGGGTCAGTCTCAAGGAGGAGAGATCAGAGGTTCCAGTCGCAAGTTGATACATGCAGAGAGGCAGAACGACACCACACCCTTTCGTGGCTTGGCCCCCTCCAGGGGCGGAAGGGGTAGTTCACGATTTCCACGAGGACGGGGTTCTTTCCGGGGAAGAAGCAGGAGACCCAACCGCTAGTGACAGACAACGGGCAAATCTTACCCCAGTTCACCGACAGGTGGGAGGAAGGCTGCGTTGGCACCTGGAAGAATGGGAACAGCTGACGGACGACCAGTTCGTACTGGACACCATTCGACACGGTTATTTTCCTCCATTTTTCTCCCGTCCAGCGTTAGCAGACAAACCACCAGTATGGACGGAAAAAACTTCGGAGGACAAGGAACTGGAAGAGGAGGTACTAACTCTGGTAGAAAAAGGAGCGTTAGTAGTTTCACCGCCGTATTCCAAGGGCTTCTGGAGTCCAGCGAGGGTGATTGCGAAGAAAGGTGGAGGAAAGACATTAATTTTCAACCTACAACGGTTGAATTCCCACCTGGAAAAGGAACACTTCAAGATGGAAACGATAGGGTCCATCCGAGAAGCGATTCAGTCCGAAGAGTTCACCGCGTCTATCGACCTCGAAGATGCGTATCTGCATGTGCCACTCCACGCAGACGTTCAACACCTTTTTAGTCTGGCCGAGGGGGGGGGGTGTCTTACCAGTTCCAGACATTACCTTTCGGCCTCTCTACGGCACCCCAAGTGTTCACGAGAATGATGAAACCGGTCATCGCCAGACTTCATCAACTGATTATCAGAATCCATGCTTACTTGGACGATTGGTTGGTGAAAACAAGTCAGCCAAGGCCCAGCTACGGCAGTGCACGGCCCTTTTCAGAAGTTTGGGCCTGGGCATCAATGTGAAGAAGTCAAGATTCACCCCACAACAAATCTTCGTTTTTCTCGGGGCAGAGTTCGACACGAGAGTGGGACTAATTCGGCTATCATCGGAGAGGATAGAGAGCACGAGAGAGGCGATGAGGATGCTCCTCAGACGAACTCGAGTGATAGGGATTGCGGACTCAAACGCTCGACTGGTACCACTGGGCCAGTGGAAAGTGAAGCCCCTCCACTGGTTCAGGAAGGACGAATGGTATCCACGATACAGTTGGAAGGACTAGGTGAGTCTACAACATTTTCCCAGGGAGTGTACGGACTGGTGGCTGACTGGTGGCATCTAGAGGGCTTGCAGATAGCAGGGACCTGGACGGAGGAGGAGCAAGATCTTTATATCAACGTGCGAGAACTGAGAGCGGTGACATATGCATTAGGCCTGTGGAAAGAGCTTGTGGAAGACCAGGTAATAGGGATAATGGCGGACAACTCGACGGCGGTAGCCTATGTACGCAAAGGAGGGGGGACGCAGTCGAGAGCCCTGATGGAGGAAACTTCGAGCCCGATGAGTTTCTGCGAGAGCAACGGGACCACACTGGTACCAAGACACATCCCCGGAAAATTGAATGGCTGGGCAGACGAGCTGTCAAGGGGAGGCACGATCCCGACCACGGAATGGAGACTGGACAGGAAGGTCTGTGGAGCGCTGTTCGAGAGATGGGGCAAACTAATGGTGGACCTCTTCGCAACTCGTTTCAACTACCAGCTGCCGAACTACGTTTCCCCTTTTCCAGACAACCAAGCATGGGCGACGGATGCTTTTTCCATCCCATGGGAAGGGATGTTTGCGTATGCGTTCCCGCCGTTCTCAATGCTGCAGAGCGTGTTAAACAAAATCAGGGAATCAACGGGGAGCTTCATTTTGGTAGCACCATACTGGCCAGCGGCTGCGTGGTTTCCCGACATCCAAGAACTCAAGAGAGAGGAACCAGTCCTATTGCCAGTCACGGAGAGACTTCTGTCTCAACACAAGGGGCAGACCCTGCACCTGAATCCTGGGATTCTACATCTTCACGGGTGGCTACTTTAAAAGGTAGCCTGCTGAAAAAGGGCTGTTCCGTGGAGGTGGCAGAGAGGGTGATTGGAGGGCTTGAAGGCTTCAACAAGAAAGAACTACGAATCCAAGTGGACGAAATGGTTCGGTTGGTATACAAGCATAGCCCTCGACCCATGTAGCCCTTCGGAGTTTGAGTTAGCAGAATTTTTAGAAGAATTGTTTCGAAGCGGGCTGTCGCCAATAGCAGTCAAGGGATACAGATCGGCGACCAATTCAGTCTTATCATGTTGGGAGGTTGTGGAAAGCCCACTTTTGTCCAAAGTGATGATAGGTTTTGACCAAGCAAAACCGAGGTCCAGGACACTTTTCCCAAAATGGAATTTACCATTGGTGCTCAAGAGTCTGTCTAACCCGCCATATGAGCCGCTAAGGAAGGGAACATTGTTACACTTCACGCAGAAGACGGTCTTTCTTACGGCAATGGCATCTGCAGCCCGGCAGAGTGAAGTGGCAGCGTTTTCCAGAGGTAAGAACCACATCAGGTTCTCAAGGGACTGGTCGAGAGTCTCACTGTCCTTCCCCGCTCTTTTTACGGCGAAGAATTCCAGACCGGACGTGGCCCCCAAACCAGTGGTGATACCAGCTTTGAGTCCACTTGTCCATTCCAGGGACGAAGAGAGGTTACAATGCCCAATTCGGGCACTAAGGCACTACTTGGTCAGAACAGCGGATCAGGCTGCGGAAGATGAGGAAGGGGGCCCGACACCACTGTTCCTGGCGGTGGACGAATCGCAGGACAAGGCGATCAACAAAGCGGTGACACCATTCAAGTTGGGAAAGTGGATTTGCGCAGTTATTCGGAGAGCGTACGAGTTAGGAGCAGACTGTGTAGACCTACCAAGAGACATCCGTGCTCATGAGTTAAGAGCGCTGGCTGCTTCGTGGGCATATGGCTGTGGGACTCCTCTAGATGAGGTAGTCGCAGCATGCGCATGGAACAATCGTAACACGTTTGTGAGCCACTACCTGAGGGATACGAGCGGCCAGCGAGGAGGTGACGTGATAAGAGATCACGTAGTGGCAGGACAAAGGTTTAGCCACTAAGAGTGAAGAAAGTGCCAAGCAAGAGGAGACATGACGGTGACAGCCTGACACTCGAGTGATAGACGTAACACTGAAAGAATCAAGGCATCCACACACAAGAAAGCAGACACACCTCAGCGATTTTCCACAGCAGAAAGAAAATATCACTGAGGAAGGCAGAGAATAGTCACACTGTGGGACTCTTAGATGATAGTGGAAGCATCCCACAGTGGGCAAAAGGAACACGCAGGTGGAAGCCAACACACTGGTAGAAGCTGTTCACCCAGTGTTTGCAGATACCCAAGTGCGAGCAGGCGCAAGTGGGTCAGCGGTCACACAAGGAAAGCGAGGACATACCGATAAAAGAAGGACTCGTCCCAATCGAAAGGTGGGTAATAGAGTAAAAATTTCTTTTCATGCATTCGGTCGAAACTAGTTCATAGTGATCTTGTGGGTCGACATGCTAGTGTTTGTTTGTTGGGGGTTGTTAAGCATGTTACGGTATGTTGGAATGAATATTAACTATTCCAGCGTCCCTCCCCCAGGACGACAAAGTCAGCATAAATTACTGAAAGTCAGTATTTTGCAGATAGTAATAAATGAAAATTTTAACAAGCTTAAAATTAGTTTTTACTATCCTAAAATACTCACCTTCAGTAATGAACACCCACCCGCCTCCCTGAATAGAAAGGTTCTAAGCGAATGTGAGGAATGATCCAAAATGGCGGCTGCATCTGTGGATAACAGAGCAGCGCGCCTGGCGGGCAGAGGGGAAAACACACGAGGACAACAAAATAAGATTATTTTGTTTGCTTTTGGGCAATGAAAAAGCCAAAATAGCGATTTTAGCATAAATTACTGAAGGTGAGTATTTTAGGATAGTAAAAACTAATTTTAAGCTTGTTAAAATTTTCATTTTTCAGGAGCAAATTGTCATTTTTCCAAGGTCCTTACACTCACTTTCTTCTTTTCAGTAGCATCAATTTTGTTTGTAAATTAACACATGTTTTATTTTAGGCAACAGGAGAGCAACCTTCTGCACCGCCAATTTCTTGAAGCTCAACAGCAGGCCCAGCAACAAGCCCAAGCGACCATGTTTCCTCCTCGCCCTGACATTGTTCCAACGCCTGGTCCAGTTCCACCTGCGCCGCCAAATATACCTGCAGGTCCACCTCCAGGACCCCCGCCACCTCCATTGCAGCCAATACCGCCAATGGAACTTGTTACTGAGCCGTTAGCAAACATGCAAACTGAAATTGTGGTTCAAAGCACTACGGGGTAAGCTATACAACGAACATTTACTTACGGACCTATTACAGTCTCTTGCCTATTTTGTTACATCCCACTGAAAAATTGCATTGGGAAAATATATAAAAGCTTTACCTATTGCATATTTAAGATTAGTGGTGTACTGATACCGGTTCCGATACCAATAAACCGGTTTCCTACGGTTCCGATTACCACATGGCAGTGCCACAGCAAATTGAACAAAATTAATAGTAATGAATTAATTATGTTCAGGGCAGGGAGTACGGGGTTTTGCTGTATCATATTTTTATAATTACATACATTTTTAAACGAAAATTTTGATATATACAAATTTGTATAATTAAAATTAAAAATTTAATTAAATTAAAAAATTAGATTAAAATTGAAAAAAATATAAATAACGTGTCATTTTTTTTTTTTAGATAGCCTAGGTGTTTTTGCTTCCTGGATTAATGCCAAGCCCTTTTTCTACTGGCGCTGATATGATTGAAAATTGTTGCTTTCCGAATGTATCAGATTTAATTTTTAAAAAAAAACTTTAAAAGTTAAAAAAAAAACTATATAAAATTGAAACGATTTTTTTCAAATTCTGCTCTGGACCTGCATTTTTAAATAGGATTTTTGCTTCTTGGAGTCCAAGCCCTTCAGTGCAGCTGATAAGATTTAAAATTTTGTTTTCTGGATGTATTATATTTAATTTTTTTTTAACTATTAACTGGCTGAATAAGAAGAGCATACTTGAAGATTTTTTGCAGCCTGGATGCCTAAGAGTCTTAGCAAAGCTTTGCATGCTTGAAGATTTTTACAGCCCGGATTCAATGCATGCTCTGTTGACTCCAATCAAACGCACGATTTAGAAAAAAAAATGACGGTGCAGGATCGACAGGTATGAAGGAATCAACTGTAACGTATCCTGCTTAGTATATTACCATCCTAGATAAGATTTTATGGTTATACGGTGCAAACTACTCAACAAAAGTTGGTGTAAACAGGTAAGGGTCCCACTAAAAATGCGCGTTAGTTATTCATCCAAGATTCTACTGTCAACATCAAGCACAGTTTTACGATGATTTAAACTACTGAAATTAATATTTTGCTCTAAGACCTCTAAGAATTCAGCTCAACTATCGCATACCCTTGAAAAAGGTAAAGTAGATGACAATATCAAGTGATTTAGTGATCTCTGCCGATTTTTGAAAGGTAGTCAATATTGGCCAACCAAGATAGCGGTTCCGGTACCGATACCACGGAACCGTACTCAGAATCGGAATCGGTACACCACTATTTGAGATACTCATTTTGCATTTTACCAAGGTTATGGGACTTGTCCTCTCTTGATTGGTCAACCAATCACAAAGTCGTACCATCTGTTATAAAGGCCAGTTTGAGGTAGCAATGTGGATTGCCGGATTTCCGCTGTGGTATTTTTTTTCTTTTATTGTTTATCCCATTCATGGATCATAAATCGTAGATTCCATTCGTCAATCGTAAATCCTATTCGTGGACCATAACTGGGTCGTTGGGAAACCAAAAAATTATAGTTAGGCAAGCTAAAATTATAGCGAACAAAAAAGTTTCGTTTCGGACTCCTAGTACTCAAACCAGTATCTGTGTCTGAGCGGATCAGTGAAAGTGGTATCAGTGTAGTCCAGATGTCCGGATAAATAAAGAGTCACGGTTAAATACTTGGCATGACCATTTCCAGCTTATGCCTCACCACGGTCCCCAATTCATCTGGCTGTTAGTTGGTCACTGTATGAGACAAGGTGGTATGATGGTTAGCACGACTATCTCATATGTCAGAAGTTCTGGGGTCAAGTCTGACCTGCCATCTCACACATTTTCGGAATGGTTAGGACCCTGTGATGCCTTGTGTGCATGTTGATTGTGGCATGTAAGAGATTTAAAAATTCGAATATGAACCAGTTCTGAAGCCGCATCTCTGGATTTGGATTTGATTTGGATTCCGCAGAATTGTTAATGTTCTAACTGATATTTCAATAACTTATTCAATTTCTGCCCGATTTGTACATTCAAATATAATATTCAAAGCTTTTTTTCACCAGCAGTCTATTGAAAATTCCGTAACGGCTTCGACTCTGAAAGTTCGTCATTCTTGATAAATTCGATTGTTGAAAACAGATTGTTACGCACGTTTTCAGAATCAAAATACTGTACCAGTATTCATGCAAATTTTCAACAGACCGACGACGTCTGTCTTCATCAGGCCTAACCTACACAACTCAAACTTTTGTCAACTACATTGCCACCGTGGAAATCAGCGTTCGAAATCTGCACTCAGTTTCCATACAATGAACTGCAATTCCATTTTCTTCCACTTCATTCCTGGTGTCTCCAATGTGCTGCCCAAGCCTTGTCCTCACCCCCGTTCTCGTCTCGCCAATGTAAACTGAACTGCATCCATTGCATGGCACTAAATAAACTCCTTCGCTCGTATCGTGTACGTCTCCCATAGTCGCCTCTTCTTTCTCCTGCTTCCCTCTGCGTTTCTGAGTGCTATCCTGCATACTTTGCCCCATCTTGACTATCCTCGATTTCAGACATTTCACATTTCTGAAATAAGTCGTGAAGCCTTGTTTTTTTAGGATTTCGCTGATTTTCTCACTCACTCCCTGAAGAAAAGTTAGGCTCACTTTGGGTGTTTTTCTTCCTTACTGGACCTCATCAACGTCTTGTTCTTTTACATTCCTCCTTTTGCAGCCCTTTGCTATTCCATATGCTCTTTTCATTTGGGAATTTAAGAGCCCTGCTGGATACCCTAAGTTCAGAAACTTTCCTTTCGCTTCAAAAAGGTATGGCCCAGCCAATTTAGGTCTGCTTGAGTTCCTCACAAGTCTTACAAATTCATTCTGGGAAATCTGTTTTAGCTGCTGCTTCGGGTGGCCTGAGGAATACGTTATACCTTTAGGTGTAGCCGTTGGTTTTTTAAATGGCTAAAAACTCACTCCACCATCCTCCTTGCGTGTAATAAGGACATCCAGAAAGGAAAGTGCTCCTTTATTCTCTTCCTCCCTCATGAAGCTTAGGTCACTGTGCCATTCGTTAATCTTATCGCTGACTCTCTCCACCTCATTCTTCTTCAGCACTGCCATGATATCATCCACGAATCTCTTCCACAACCTTACATTCAGTCCTGATGTTAAAACCATCGAGTCCAAGTGCTGCATCGCCATTTCAGCTATAATGGGGGAGCTGGAATACCCCATGGGGGTTCCCTTAAATTGCCAAAAGACTATACATCCAAACTCCACATAGATGGATGACAACAAAACCTTCAGTAATGCTCGGTCCCGCTCGTAGACTTTTCTGGATATCTTCATCTTTATTCTCGATGCCGCCAACATGTCGAGGATGAGGCGGTGCGACAAGTTTGTAAAGAGCTTAATGGCATCAAATGACATCATAACATAACCTCATCTTGTCCTATTCTCAGGTGCCTCAATTCCCCTATGAGGTCTTCGGTATTCTTAAGTCGAGATGGGGCATCAACATATTTCACCAACGCCTTCGCCACTAGCCAGTCTAACTGCTGCGCATACCTCCTCTCGCTGAAGTAATCAGCCTTAATGGTGCCCCTTCCTTATGCGTCTTAACTTGCGAGAAAAGAAAAGGCAGTCGTTGAGGTGTCTTCGGAGACAGCTTGATCTTCTCACTTTTTGTAATATGCCCTTCAGTCGTCAGTCTCTGCAGGGCTCGAAATGTCCAGAAAAAAGTGTGTAACATACTTACGATGCAAAATAAAAATTTGAGTAGCAATCGCAAAATAATGGTTAGCAGTTTTCATAAAACATATATATTTTTCTTGGCAGGTGAAAAGGCATTTTCGTTTTAATTGATGATTCAGCTAGAACAAGAGCATGTGATTGTGTGACATATAAAGTGCATCATTTTTTTTTAATACCTAAATATTCTGATAATTTATGTTACGATTGTGTATCGTTCAATTTCATTCTTTGCACGTTGTATAAAAATAACCTAACTTTTGTACGGATTGGAATTAAGAATTTTACGGAACACAATGATTGTTCTACTATAAATGGACTGGGCCTACTGCAAAAGGATTTTTTAACTTAGTTATAAAGTTCTTTCACCATGATCCTGAGTCGCTTAACTGCTACGCAAATTTCAATTTTGTATCGCTAATGTCTAAAATGGTGGTGCAAACTGCGATGCGATACCGCTCATTTCGAGCCCTGCTTTGGATACTAAACGTTAAATCCACCCATGGTCTGTTTCCTTCTTCTACAGTATTTCTGTTCTTGCGTACATTTCTGATGCTTCAATCTCAGCGAACACTCTACGATCATGTTCACAACGATCCATTACAACAGTCAAGTTCGCCTTATCAGCATTGCAAATAACAGTATTCTCGTTACTCCACAACTTCTACATGGCTAGCACCTGTCCTCTAGTTACATTCGGAATAACCCTAGGAGCCTTCTCAACGACCAGCTTTTGTAGAGATAGCCTCACCGCTGGGTCCCATGTGTAGTCGTTCAGTAGGAGTTCCACATCCGCAACTAAATTTGTGCACACATCCATTCTCAATCCATGCTTTATTGGCACAAATTTCCAGTCCAGGTTTAGAATGCTCGTTTCATCCTTTGTCAGCATTTCTTTAGACAAATTCCTCACGAATAGATATTCATCCTGCATTTTCCTACTCACTCTGTTGATTTAAGCACACAACATCCTCTCCATTTTCTTCCCGTTGAAACGTTTCACGCACTAAAATCGTCTGCTGCGAGCTCTTCAATGCATTCAAGTAAGTCAGGGGGTGTGGTTGGAAATGAATTAGATGGCTTACTGAAGCAAAGATGGAGTGAAAGAAGCAAGTAATAAATGTGCCTGGGCTAGGGGTGTGCGAGCTCAATAATTTGACTTCGAGTCAAGTCGAGTCAAGTACCTGGCCAATGATTCGAGTCTCGAGTCGAGCTCGAGTTTTCCCAAAACTTTTAATTCTATTTCAAGTTCATTGCCAAGTTATGCCTAAAAAAAAAAAGTCTTGGTTCCTGTAATATTGCGAAAAAAAATAAGAGTCGGTAGGTCGGGATATTTTTTTTTATACTGAATTTGTGCATAAACTTAAGAGTAGGCCAAAAAATATAAATTGTTAAGTTTTTTTTTTTTGGCAGCATATCTGAGAGCCTTTTCTTGCTGTCCCATTTTGTTTTCCCGTTGCGATTTAATACGGACGAATATGAACACAAAAAAACATTTACGGTTGCTAAAATGTGGGGGAAAAAAATAGAACGAAAGGTTTCTTACTATCTGCAAAATACTAACCTTCAGTATGTGCTTAAATCACTTTGATTTGGCTGTTTAGTGCCCGATGCAATTTAAAAGTCGCCCCGTTTTAAATCTCCATAAGATTAGTTTAGCTAATCCTCCCTAGGGTCGCTAGTGGCGCTTCCCTTATATTCTGGGTTTAGTACCCTGGTTATCACTTCACTTCGGGTTCACTGTTTGCTATTGTTTAGCGAAATACACCAAGAAAACGCCCAAAACGCCACCAAGATGGCGGTTGCTTTAAAGTAGGGGTGTGCGATACTATCGAATTTCGATACTTTTTCCGATACTGTCTTGGTAACGGTAGTGGTATCGAAAATCCAAAACTTGGTATCGATTTTCGGTAGTATCGAAGGTATCGAAAAAGTATCATTAGTTAAAAAATATTGCAGTGTTAAGAGAATATCGAAGAGGTTTTGGCACAGAAAATTAATTTCAAGAGTTTACATCGTTGTAGATCGGTCACTGATAGGCCTAACGTTTAGCAGCAGCAGCAGTTTTACCTAAGGTTTCACACGTTTTAATGGGCCACCTACCTATTGAGTCTCTGTGAGTGCAATCCACACCAAATAAACCATAAAATCCCAAGAAGAACGGTGATTACTGGAAAAGAATACGTTACAGTTGATTGCTGACTGTTTATGGAAGCAAAGACTTTATTATTACAACGTTGTTGGTCTCTGTTGTTCACCAGCGTTTTCCTTCAACTTAACATGAGCAGCCATCTTGAAATTTAAGAGTGCAATGCATGATAGGTATTTTCCGTAAAAATAAAAGTAACAAATTTGTTAAACTTAATTGAAATTTTTTAAAATTAAACTGAATATTTTGTGTTATAAATTTAAAAAATATTTTATTTATATTTGTCTACATAATTTTTTTTTTTTAATTTCCGGAAAGCAAAGATCTTTAGCCATTTTAGTATCACTAAGCATTAGGCATGCATCCTGGCAGCAACAATCCTATGCAACTATCTTGTTTTAAACTTAAACTGGATATGTTTGTGTTATTAAATTACAAATATTAAATTGAAATATATATTCATACATAAACTTAATATGATTTTATAAAATGTATACTTAAAAAGTACACTTAGTGACGCCAGAAAACCAATCAAATCAAACAACCACGCAAGTAAAAAAAAACCAAACCCATTTGATGCTTTCTTTCTTAATTACATATAATATATAATTCGTTCTGTATTGCTTTATTTGTAACATGAAATACATAAAATTGTAATTAAATTCCATGTAGCCTAGTCCGAATTTATTTTTTAAATTTCTATGCTGAACAGTTGCCTGTACTACACTAATTACAATTAAGAATTTTTTCATTAATACTAATAGGCCTTTATGCAAACTTTTAAGGTTAATTTTTTAACGTAACAAAGAAGTTCAGCTTAACGTTATTGTCATCTGAAATATTTCTGTCTGAACGGTAATTGTAATGAAGGAATAAAGGACGCTACAAATGAAGTCGTTTGACTTTGTCTATTCCTACTGTTTTTTTTTAAAGTATCAGTATCGAAAAAAGTATCGCTATCGAGAAAAGTATCGGTATCGAGAAAGTATCACGAGACCGATACTCAGATTAATAAAGTATTGGTATCGGTATCGAACTGAAAAACCTGGTATCGCACACCCCTGCTTTAAAGCTCTGTGGAATCGTGGTCATATGCAACGTTTTTCGTTTTGTGCTTGCAAGAAGACCCCACAGAACTTTCACCCTGCGTGTGGAAATTGCAGTGAATCTAATTTGTGGATGTCCGAAGACACGCTGGAAGACACATTTTATCGGATGAGGAGTATTTTTTAAAGTTTATTGTTATGCCTTAACCTTGGACGAAACAATGTTTCGTCCAAGCCTTAACTAAGAGTTTGCACGATCTCTTAAATCATCCGTCTTGTTGATTCCGTGTGGATCACTTTAATTTTCGTTCTCGTACGTCATTCTGCTACTTCTTACTCGAATTCTTTTACTTAGGAAGTTTTATTTATTCATTAAAAACTTGCACGTATCCTTGTATGCGTTTGAACTTCCGCAGGCGTACGCACGACGTATTGCGTAATTCGCACTGACGTGTTTGACTGCTTGCACGTTGCTCTCCGTTTCGATAGCGCGAAAATCTTTGCCGTCTTTAAGACTGATGATTTTTCGTTTTCAGCAGATGGAGTTTAACTTTATTAATTTTGTTAATCGCCTTTTCAACTTATTTTGGTTGATTAATAAAACGGAAGAATTTGATTTAATTTTTAAATTCTTTTCTTGACACTGCATGTTAGCTGCTCCAACCCTAGCATCCTTGGTTGGAGCGTCATACATGTGGTAACGTTGCGGTATTATGCGGTCGTTATTTTTATTTACGTTTTAGTACAAGATTAAATAGTAAGATCAGAGGTTGTTGGATGGAGTGTTAATAATTCCCTCCCCTATAAATCCGTTAGGAGACTCCATTGGAGTTGGGTGCGATTTTGCATGATCGGAACTACAAATGATGACATGACAACACAAGGGAATTATTTCTGCTTGCCGACAGGACACGATTGTCAATCTGCGGCAAAGCAGATAAGGGCCTATGATCCTAAAAGATCAAGAATTGGTGGAAGTCTCTAGGCAAACGGACACGATCGGGCCGGAGCCTAAGAGACAGAGCTGAATTGTTGCAACAGGAAGACGATTAAATGCGACATTAGCTCTAAAATAATCACCAAAATAATCGACGACGCACAGCCCAAAGTGCATTCGTTGATTTAGGTCGTTCCACATGGTTGTCTGACCACGTCAGGTCGAATGGAAAACAGTGGTAAATAAACTGACACTTCTTCGACAGGTAAGTGCCTCTTGTGTTGGTTATCTTGATTGCGTTTTTGAGAGCATTGGGCGAAAATCAATACGCCAAAACGCAGTTTCTCACTTTTACTGAATAGGCGAAAAAACAAAGAGCACTGGGCAGAAATCAATACGCTCTTACGCCCAAACGCCATTTCTTTCATGCTATGGACAGAAATTAAAGAGCACTGGGCTCAAATCACTTCTCCTGATAACCTTTCTGCATTCAGCTGTCTCTTATCGCTGTATTAACGAAAATTAAAAGAAATACGTGGAATTGCTCAATGTTTCATGAATGTTGTGTTACATCAATGTGGTGATGACCGTAATAAAACAAACGCAGTAAATTAACAAATGTGTAATGTAATGTGGATAGCAAGGGGCAAACTGAATAATCTTTGGACAAACGGAGACGCTTGAGCCGCAGCCTAAGAGTAAGAGCAGGACTGTCGCAACTAAAGAGAATTTAAGGCAGCATGCATCCAGATGCTCAAACTCCACTTAAAAACCCTTCGACTGTGGCAAGGTCGCAAGGAAGGTTACGAGTGAAACTATTAAAGGAAGTAATAAAGACCCTATTTCTGAATTGGATAAATCGTTATTTCAACTTTAGAAAGATTGTGAGCTGCTGTCTAAGATACTAACTCAACGTTGCCAAGAATTTTATGGGTCACGTTTGAGTCTCAAAACATTGCCACAAATTATTCGACATCACTTGAATTACGGATTTTCACATGATTTTCCCTATCCTGTTGACGTTCAGAGTTGCATACATATTTTTCACCCTCCGAATGTTCTGACAATTGACAAATGACTAAAACTTAAGAGGCCTGAATAAAATCATTTCAACTGCATCCTGCATTTCCATGCGCAGGTATGCACAATGTCAATCACATGACTTCTCGTTTTTTAAATCAATCGTTAGATTTTGCAGGTAATCTTACCACAGTCAAATAGTCTCCGCCCCCGCCCCCATATCCCACGGCTGAGCTAGTGGACATTCCCACTCTTTCACTCTGATGTGGTAAATCCAGCCATAAGCTAGGCCGCACAACTCACACGATGGCCAGGCCTATTTTTGCAGGTTAGAATTAGGTTCTTATGCTAGGGAATAGAGAAAATTGACAAATTTGTCAATGAAAATGGAATTCATAGTAATGGCAGTTATAATAATTTTA
Source organism: Lithobius niger (assembly GCA_023313725.1). NCBI lineage: Eukaryota > Metazoa > Arthropoda > Chilopoda > Lithobiomorpha > Lithobiidae > Lithobius > Lithobius niger. The sequence goes on from JAHWFP010146746.1 coordinate 25,667, forward strand.
GATGAATAAAAGTTCCTGATGAAAGGGTTGACTGGAACTTTGGACTTTTGAAGGCCATCCTTGTGCAACGAACCGCTTCAGATGGGAGCTCATGCGTTCGTGATGAAGGTTTTATCTGCCCTTTTCAAGGGCAATTCCTGGCTGCTTCCGAAGGATTTCTCGAATTCTGTGAACTTTCACACTAAGTATGAAAAACAGTGGTATGATGACAGACTCGGGCACCATCCATAACCACTGTCTCTCTCTACTTTACGACGTGCGATTTTTGCGGCACTCGTCCTTCAAGTCCAACTTGGAACTTAGTCTCCGCTAGCTTCCCATCATGGCTTTAATTGGACATTCATCCTTGCTTTGCAATGCTGCACATGCCATACCCCGTGTGACATTGACTTTTATGTAAAGGGGTGTCCTTTCAGGGTGTGTAGGGCCATAATGTTAATTAAGAGTAACTCGCTCGTCTACAAGTGTGTAAATGAATCTGGTTCTTCCCAGAGGTTTTCTAAACGCATCATGGTTCCTTGACAGGGATAAATATTATCACGATTATTCTTGTTTCTTGACTCATTCTTCGGAATGAAAATTGGAACTAGGTTCGCTTAAACGTAGACCGACGCCATTGTCGTCAGACGCACTTTAGGTGGATAGAATATTTACGTCACCCAATCTCCTTCCCACCTTCGGTTGGTGAAGGATAGTACAACGGAATGTTCCGAATATTACTGAGGCTTAATCGCACCTTCACCATCCTCTAGAATTTTCAGGCGAAAATTTGTCTGTCTCCCATCTTTTGCTACTTATGTGGTGTAGGTAGGACGCCCTAGCATGACGAGGGTTAAGGTGCTTCACTTTGAAAGAACGTTATCGGGCTGTTAGGTCCCTACGTAGGTCCTCCGTTCAAGCCCTACCATCTCTCTTTCAAAAACGGCTTATTTTTGTTTCAATGTGAAGCGTATGCCACAAGCCCTTTTCCCTTTCATCTTTCGTTTCAATAAGGGGACTCGTCGACCTTCTCGTTCGGTCCCCCCCCCTCCTCCTCCTCCCCTTCCTCCCCTCAAAGGGAACTGTTGTTTTGTAGTTTGGTGACATTCTGTTCACTTCTTTCAGTGGATCAAACTCTTCAGGCCGACGGGAAAGCCTTCACTGTGTGACTTCCTTCCGTAAAACAGAACACCTTTCGGTGATACGGACTGGTAAAAAGGGAACGGTTTTTTGTATCCCTTGTTGTGAAATGTTTTGTAGCGCTGTAATTTGTCTGAACATACTTGTTCGTCTACAACTTATTTCGTCGCAACGAGGTGCTGAACGTTCTGTTGACCTATTTCCTACCAACGTTTCGTAACGCCTTGAATCCCGTTGCTGCCTTTTATCTGCCTCCCCGCTCACGGTGAACCTTGAGTGGTTTGCTCGCCGCATCAGTCGGTGACGCCATATAGGGCGCAATGTGGAACATCTGGCCCTTTCAAAGGAGAGCCAAGTGTTCTAGAAGTACGCTACGGAAAGGCTTTCTGTTGATGCAAACACTAACCTTTTCAACGACATAAAAAGGTAGGTCTAGCCGGGGACTTCGTGAGTCAGGATGATATAACGGAATAAAGGTCGTATTGAAACATGTTTTGTGTTAATGAATCAGCAGTGAATCTATTCGGGTCCCACGACATCTGCTCCCACTCCCCTAACTATAAGGGGTGTGAGACTGGAATTGTGCTTCTCTGCACGTCACGTACGGAAACACCACTAGATGATGATGTGGCTGCGTGTTCAGGGATCAACACAATACATTCATCCTCCACTACCTGCGCGATGTCAGTGCGTCGAGAGATGAAAGGACTTCGCGAGAACATTTTACTGCAGGCAGTTGAATCGGACATTTATTTGATTCTGCCTTTTACTAATGACTCTCACTGAAAGAGAGCTGCACAGTGATGAGTTTAATAAGTATGAAGAGCAAAGTTTTTGTTGAAGAGAACCCGCACACAGGAGAAAGCGACACTGTAAGGAACTTCGCCAAGTGCAAGTGGTACAAACTGGGATCTCAGCTGTACGCATTTTTACGCGTTTGGTATCTCGTACGTCAAATTACTGAAACATAATCATTAAGCAGTTCGGTTACATTTTTGAAGGCATGGTATTGAAGCAGCCTTGATATTTTAGAAGTAAAAATTTAAAAAAATAAATATGTGCTAAAAAAAAATACGTGTTATGGTTCTTTACGGACAGACAACATAATTTGAAACTGGTAATTTTCACGAGAAAATGGGGATGAAAGTTCTTGTAAACATCGGCGAAGTAAAGGGTTACGTTTTATGATCTGTAAGAGTGTGTGTATGTTGGAAGGTAGGAATCTCTTGAGTTTCGCGGAATCTTTTCTGTTCCGTTCCCCTTTCAGTGTCTGGGTACATCTTGCATGTCACTATGGTACGATGACCCACCCTTGATCTGAAACACTTCATCCTCACGATGGAAGTTTTGGCAGCTGGCCTCCAAGATGATGGTCTTCGACAGGGAGACAGACAGACATTTTCTCTGCCAATGGGACTAGACTTTGAAAAATGTGAAGGAAATCTTGGTTTCTACGTTAAAGGGAATAGCATTTCGTTCTTGTCTTTGTCCAATGTGTTAGTAATCTTCTTCAAATTGATTGAGGGATTTTCTATACCTCAATTAAAGCCTATAATTCGGCTATTAATACAGTCTTTTCATCACCAAAATCGTATCTCTGCTAATGCTGGACTTAGATAATACTAGGTCAAGGGATTGACCTTTTTCCCCTTCTGTCTTAACGGACCTGTCAGCACTCCCAATGAGCTCATTTATAGGGCTTCAGGGCTGCGTTTTTTCTATAGTCAGTCTTCCTGGTGGGTCTTGCTTTAGCAAGAAAACATAGTAGGCTAGCTAAATTGTACAGGAAAGATAATGAGTCTCAAAGGCCTGTCACTGTCTCAAAGGGTTGTCCGGGTATTTCACATTCCCGGTGGAATCCAAATTGATGAATCAGTGACCCGAAGTTGTGCCTAGACCCAGGGCAATGAACACTTCAGGTCCAGTTATTTTCCTGGAGGGACGGGCTAGTCCCTACACCTAGTCGCACTTAATAGTCGTCCCCATGCCTCTGTCAACCTGGGGAAGTGGGTATACCAAGTCGTGAAGACCTAGGACTGTGGTCTTATCCACCTACCACGCGGGTAATCTCGCTTTCAATGGACATCCTTTAACTCGAGTTTTCAACTGTGACTGGTGCTGCCACACGGGAGAACACTCATTTCCAGTGACAAGCGTTGTACACGGTGGGAAATGGGGAATGTCAACGTAATGACTTCTGCACAATGGAGAGTGGTCAGTCATAGACAGTGCACGGATGTTGTGGTTGTAGAGGATTTCATGTTTTGTTGGAAGTTGACACTTACTATCAAGTTGGCACAGCACGTAAACTGGGTACAACAGAATACCCTATCGCATAGTGCGTATGCATGTCGGTGAGCAGAGCTTCTGCAACGATGACGCGAAGCAACCTATTCACAGAATGTGGTAAATTTCGAGAGCAGTAAACGCCTGCAGATTTAAAGGGGTGGGAATTTTGTCTACTCTCTCGTTAACTGTGTTGATAAGTGTCAGTGTGCTACGTTGAATGAGGTGGAAATCTCCAAGTTTAGCGGGTTCATGCTGTCCCTCCTACCAATAAGACAAAGTCAGCACATACTGAAGGTTAGTATTTTGCAGATAGTAAGAAACGAAAATTTTAACAAGCTTAAAATTAGTTTTTACTATCCTAAAATACTTACCTTCAGTAGAACCCACCCATCTTCCCCGCTTCACAAACCCGCTGCTAACCGTCGAAGTGATAACCAGGGTACTAAACCCAGAATATAAGGGAAGCGCCACTAGCGACCTTAGGGAGGATTAGCTAAACTAATCTTATGGAGATTTAAAACGGGGTGAGTTTTAAATTGCATCGGGCATTAAATAGCCAAATCAAAGTGATTTAAGCACATACTGAAGGTAAGTATTTTCGTTTTTTTTCTAGGCATTACAATACAAAATTGTAGGCTACTCTTTACAATCATGAGTAAAACTTTTAATGAAGTTCAATGTGAAGTTACAGTGTAAAATTGTAGGCTAGCCTACCACATTCATAAGACTACTTCTGAAGTTTTCAGGCAGAACAGTTTTCAAAACTTTTAATTTAAGATCAATGTTAGCTGTTACAATCTTTAAGCTTTAGGGTAGGTTTTCATGAAGAAACTTCAGTTCACTAGCATGCTCTGTCAAGAGTCTGGCCTGTCTTTTTGTAATCACATGCCCGTTGGTTGAATTTAATCGTTCGCTCTGGACTTGAGTTGCTGAAACAATCAGAAACACAGGCGCAAGTAATGACAATAATGGAAAGGCATGTGATTTGTCCTTCCACCACTGCAGGGGACATTTGTTTCGATCAAGACGAGTTTCTTTTTTGTAAGTAGTAATTTCATCTGTTAATTTTGTTAGCACCGTGACGTCAGTAGTCTGCTTTTCGCTTTCTTTTTCCTTAGCCTTTTCATCAAACCCAGCCCACAAAGAGGGTATCTTTTTTAATTTATTCTGTGTAGTAGTCGGCCTGGTAACTGTTGTTGTAGATGCAGTGGATGATGCTGAAGCTCATGGAGATACTGGAGAAGGAATTCGAGAGTTAAGGTAGGTGCCTGTTATTTTTAACTCTTCAACAAGTTGCTCCTCCTCATCTTCTGTGAATAGAATTTCTTCGAACCTAGGATCTAGAAATGTACAAACCGAGTCTGGGAGTTCACTTTTGTACTGAGGAAAACGTTTCATTACTGCATCATTCAATTTCTTTGCGAACAGTACACCATGACCTTTATTCACACAGTCACTTATGAATTTATCTAGTGCAGACAAAATATTGTACAGCAAGGGGATCTGGTAGGGTATTTTTGTCCACAGGCGGCAGTTGTTGCCTCATCAAATGTCAATAATACTTCACTGTAGCTTTCTGCTAATTTCCACTGGTGTGTGCTCAAGTTGTCCATGACACCAACAGATGCAATATCTGCACAAATGGCTCCCGTTTGGTCAACAAACCGCTGTGTCATGTGGCTATCCAAATTCCACCTAGTTGGGCAACCCATTATAAGTTCTTGATCTGCTTTGCCTAAAAGACGTTGCTGTTCATCTAAATATTCCATGGCGACAGAACTTTGGTGGTAATGTGTGACAATTTTCTTAATTTTTACTAATGTTCTTGCCATACCTTCTGTTTGATCAGTAGCACCATGAATTGCCAATTGCAGTGTATGTGCAAAGCATCCTAAATCAAAATATTTAGATTCACATAGGGCTTTCACTAAATTTCTTCCACCATCTCTTACACAAAAAATCATCACATCAAACGCACTAACCCCCCAGTTTTCAATACTTTCCTCATTCGAACTACGAATTGCTTCAGCTGTGTTTCTACCGGGAAAGTGCTTGTTGTCGAGTGCAAAACTCTTCAGTTCAAAACTATTAGGTATATACGACACGCAAAACGAAATATATGAATCCATCGCACAGCTAGTCCACATGTCCGTCGTGAAGCACAAACTTCACACACCATTGCTTTGGAAATCTTCCGAAATTTCTTGGATAACTTTCTTTTTAGTCTCCAGATACATTTCAGGAATGACAGAGCGAGAAAATGTTGTACGAACGGGGATTTTGTATTTTGGTTCAAAAAAAAATACTAGCTTTTTAAAACTTTCTTTCTTCAATGAGTGAATATGCATGAAACACCAATGTAAGGTGTTCTCCAATTAATTTAGTGATTTGTTTTGCCCGTTTATCAGTTGGCTTCATCATCATTCCTTTCGATAATATATCGTCAATCTTAAGTTACTTATTTTTCGGCGGGAGAGCTCCATCGTCGTTTCTTGCTGCAGCACGTTTGCGTTTGTTTTCTTCACTGGATTTCTTCATTTTCTTGTATTGAACTGGGTGGAAAGCATTTAAATGTCTTGTAAGACTTGACGTTGATCCAGTTGGGCATTTGAGTTTGGCATTCGTTACTGAACACTCACCAAAAATGTCCTGTCCGATCTTTACACGTTTGAAATACAACCACACCATACTACTTTGACGATTGGTTTCTTCTTTTCCGTCGTTAAAAGCATTAGACGAAACATTCGCGTTAGCCATGGCGTTAGCGGCGTCGTCCATCTTCGTTTTTAGCCTCAACCCGGGCGTGACGTCACTAGTCGCGAGAACGAATCTGCTCAAGTAATCTCGAGCCTAGTGCTTGCTCCTGAAAACGCTTTGAAATATCCGGACAATTCTTCGGTACGTTTTGATCGGCCGCTAAAAATACAAATTCAAAACGAATAAACTCTTAACACATGATTTTTTTTAAAATTTTAGTTAAATTGAATTCTGCAACGCTTCAGGACAAACTCGAAGCTCTCGCGTTAGGGAGCGTTTACGCAACGACTCGCCTTTGCATTCTCGCAGCTAGAATTCAATTGCGATGGCAAAGGTTTCGTTGCCATGGTAACTACGCTACCTGGATTAGCTAAATCCGACATCGTTTGAATGAATGCTTGCAGTCTTATAATTCGTGACAGTAAAATAAAGAATTCCTCCTAACTAAACAATTTTCACAACAGCTTCTAAGCTCAATTATAGACTCGTTTTGTTGTGAGCTGGCAGACCTAAATCGGCCGCCATGTTGGAATTTCAGATGATTTCTAGCTTCTAGCTGCGAGATTGCAAAGGCGAGTCGTTGCGTAAATGCACCCTTATCTTTTTTTCCTTTTTCCTCTACCTGAAAACTGTGCATTACGTCACTAGAACGAGTCTGCACAAGTAATCTCAACCGCAGTGTTTGTCCTTGGTAACATGCTTGTCACAGAACACGCGGTGAAATATCCGGTCAACCTTCTCTACGTTTCGATTGGAGGCCGAAAGTATAAATTCAAAACTAACTATCGCTTTAACACATAAGAATGTACGAAGATTTTTTTTTAAATTAGTTAGTTTTACGATATCTGCAACGCTTCATATGACAAACTCGAAATACTCGAAACATTCTAGCTTTTGTAAGAAGGGTCGAGTCGAGTTTAAGTCGAATCTGGACTCGACTCGAAATTTTCGAGTTTCGCACATCCCTAGCCTGGGCCTTGTTTATTGCGAGAACCACGCCATTTGTACGTAACATTGAAAATATTCGATCCGGCGTTGTATATATAGGTGTCCATGCCACTTGTTGTGCTTCCTTGTAAATATCGGAGGCCGTGGTCGTTCTTTTCTTTTCAAGCAAGCAGACGAAAATGTACCCAGAAGACTCAATTTTCTTGACCCTGCCTGATAAAGATTGTTGAACTACAATCGAAAATTTACAAGATACTGACAGTATCCTGTTTTTGAAAGTGAGCGGAATGAGTAATTTCCGTGATCGAAGTGATTCAACAGCGTTTCAGAGTAATTCAAGTAAGTCTAACGGTCCATTTTGTGATAGCTGGTTAGGTGACGGAAGGGTAAAACCACTAACACCGCCCCTGATTTAATTCGTAAATAAAGAAAAAATAGAAGGCAGGTGAACTACAGTAAAGGATGTATCACTAATAAACCCTCTTAAGGAATTTAGATAGGTCACAAGCTCTAATTGACCGACAAAAACAATGAAGAGAAGGCGAAGTCGCCACCTCAGTTGGAAGTGAGTTCCAACAGGGCACAACACGGAGTGCAAAGAAGTGTCTTCTACAATCGAGGCGGGAACGAGAGAATCTTCAACTTTTATGAATGACCACGAGTAGCCTGAAAACTTTGACGTTCAAAGAAAGAGAAATCAAGGGGTAATAAGTTGTGGACGATCGAATAAGTCAGTGACAAGTCTGCATGCAGACGACGCAGTTCAGGTGTGGGTAAGCCCAGTTGTCGTAACCTCTCTGCAAAGGGGAGCTTCCGTAAGCCCGGCAGACTCCTGGTGAAGTATCTTTGCACTGACTCAAGCAAATCAATATCGCCCAGATGATAGGGGGACCAAACTGGGCTCGCATATTAAAGGAGTGGTCTCACATAGACCTTAAAGGTCCAGCCCCTGGTCAGATTGTCAGCCTTCGAGAAACACCGATTGACAGTATGAAGACGGCAGAAAGCCTGAGTAGTGATTTTCTTACAAAGTGCTGATGATTTTAAGCCAGAAGTAAACCAAATGCCCAGGTCCTTTACATCACTCATCGTACTGAGTGGCCTACCATCAAGGAGGAAGGGGCTAATACTGCAGACTGACCAATATGAAACGAAAAACACTTCTCCAATGAGAACAGTAACTGCCAGAGATTTGACCAATCCCAGACTGCATTTATGACGGGAGACAACCCGGCTTGATCGGCAGAGTCTACCACCTCAGTGCCAGCCTTAACATCATCTGCAAACGTAAGTTTGAGGTCACCCTCAAAAGAAGAAGACGGTAAAGGTCCGAAACGAAGACCACGAATAAGAATGGACTCAGGACTGAGCCCTGAGAAACCCCAAGGGACGTCGAAAGAAGGCGGAGAAGGTGTCTTTAATACGGATCCGTTGCGGGCGATCTCTTAGGAAGGCCCGCAACCAGTCCAGAAGATTTCCTCCGATTCCCAAAAGCTCAAGTTTTGCCAACAACTTTAGAGTGGACCACCGACTCAAAAGCACGTCTAAAGTCAAAGTAAACCACCTCAAAGGGAGCCCCCACGTCGAAAGCAGAAGTCCATCGATCAAGGGCAACAAGGAGTTGCAAAGTAGTGGATCGACGGGGTAAGAAACCAAATTGGTTAGTATCGGAAAGACTATGCGTGTTACAGTAAACCAGCATGGTGTTTCGTACCAAAGTCTCCATAACCTTGCAAACTACAGAAGTCAGGGCTATAGGACGATAATTTACAGGAAGAGAAGCATTACCATGCTTAAAGACTGGCACGATCGTTGCCTGGCTCCACACTTGTGGAATTTCTCCACACTCCATAGAAACCCTGAAGAGAATTGTTAGAGCAGGAGCAATCTCGTAGGCAATTTGCTTAAGGAAAAAAGCTGAGAAACCATCCGGGCCAATCGCATGGCTCGGTTTACAGCCCTGTAGTGCCTTCAAAGTATCCAGTATGGTGAACTGTACTAAATTACAGCCTTCCCTGGTTTCAATATTGGGCCCAACCAGGACACCATTATCAGGTATCCTGTTTGCTATGAAAATATTGTTTAAAGCAGTTGCCTTCTGTGAATTATCCGAAATAAACCTATTATTTATTTGTAGTGGAGTGATGGACCTGGCAGTTCCAGTAATATTTTTATAATGCCTGAAAAGTGCCGACATGTTTCCTTCCTCAATAATTGCCGAGTCAGTTTAGAGTGCCAAGCAGAAGCACAAGACGGCAAAAATTTAGATTTTGGTTAATAAGATCAACGAAACAATCCCAAGTAGAATGGATACACCCAGAACAGTGTTGAAAGGAGCGCTTCCAATAAACCTTCTGGAGAAGGGATTGAAGTAAATTAAAGTCTACCTTTCCGGCTTTTGTTTTGGTAACAAACGAAAGTGAAGTTTTACGGTTTATCAAGAAGGTGACCACCGAGTGGTCACTAGAACCAAATGGTCAGTCACCCGAGTGTCATAGATAAGACGTTCATCTTGGGTTAAGATAACGTCGAGTTTATTTGTGCCCCTAGTAGGTGTCGCCACCAGCTGCAAAAATCCAAGCTGGCATAAAAAATCAGCAAATATACGAAGCTGGCGAATAGTAGCTGTACTCATGGACCAGTTTACTGAAGATAAGTTTGGATCACCTAAAATAATATTTTGAAACGAGTTATGAAGAGAGTCCCCGTAATAAAGCTGCATATATTTGAGATTGTCTCACTGCATAAACTATTCGGAATGTAGCATAGAATAAAGTTAAGACCACAGTCTGGTAAACAGAAAGAGAGTGCTTCACTACAGTTCAACCAAGTTTCCACAACGGAAATCAAATCGTATTCAAGACTGGCAAGGATAGCATGGAAAGAAGAAAGGTTTTTCACCAGACTACGGGCATTCAAAAGGATGCATCTAAGGTCAGATTTAGGGCTAGGTGGTGATGACGGGGATTAACAAGCAAACAGATGGGAGGAAGAGGTTTGTCCCATTACATTTGAGCGTTTCTCTCACGGTTTAGAACGCGCACAATCTCCCCCACAAGGGTCAATTTTCCCTGCACTGTCAGATGAAGGCCATCTCTATCCTAGAGCTGTCTATTGTTCCAAATTTGGTTATCAATACTAATAAAACTCATGTTTTCCTCAACACAGAGGTTTCGAAGAAGAGTGTTTGTATGTGAAACTGCACGGTTGTCCTCCGGTCTTCGTGAAAAAAATCTAGGTGGTATGGCGATGAACGTGATTTTCGCTAGGTATTGGCCAGACCGAATCAGGTTTACAATTTCTCTAAGATGGTGCACAATTCTGTTTGGTTGGTCCGAAGAGATGTTATGATCCAAGGCACAGAATGTAATTTGTATCCTGTTTTACTGTGGCCAAAATCGATGGTAGCTTACTAAAAATGTCCTCGGCCCTCCCACCAGGCCAGGTCCAAATAGGGGAGAGTGGGTGATTTTTATTGTTTAACTGTTTGTTTACAAGTTTGTTTAACTGTGTGACTGTTTAACTCTTTTTTTTTTTTTTTTCTTCTAGTGAAAATGGGCACCAGCAATTACATCACCACATTCATCATTACCACCCAGCCCCTCCTCGTCTCCACCATTTTAGTGTTCCTGGATTGCACATTAGCATTGGACCTGGAATGGTAAGTTTAAGATAGTACTGCAAGTTTGTAGTTAACATTTTGCATGTTGAGCACAATTATGGCTATCATACCTGCAAAACTGATAATTTTTACTTTCATCCAAAATACTTCCCTTTAATTTATGGCTAAAAAAGATCGCACCTTTATCACAAGCAGTTGAAACCACTTCAAAGTTCAACTTGAATTTTCGTTGGAGTTTCGTCCATCTTCTTCAAAGGCACTTTCCAAAATGTCTTTACTGCTTTTCACGTGAGGAGTGTTTTGATTGGTAAACAATCTTTAAATTTTAATCTGCCGCTGGGATAAACTACTGATCCTACGTGGCGTTGCAGCTGATCATCCCACTTTTTGTCAAGATCTAAGGCTAACTGACGCTTGATTACCTTATCAATGTTGTTGAACGAAGGGCTTGTCAAGCTCATCAGTGAGACTGTTGTAATTTTGAAATTGCGATCTATTCACGTGCTCGAAGGTATCGATCTCTTAACTGGTTTGATCTCAAGAGGATTGTTGAATCTTCCCACGTGGTGATGTGTGTTTTACGGTTGAGGTGTGTAGCAATGCCATTCAGTGGATTGCAGTTCGCTATGGCAGTTGTATTCTTTAACCCTTTGCGTGTCGGACACGTGAATTTAAAGGGAAGACACGCTAGACCTCGAAGGCGGAAAGGGGTGCGACTATCGCAGATAATCTGGCACAGACGCGGAACAAAAGTCCCATTTTGACCAACTTTTTGCCGTTTCGTCAATTTTTGACCAATTTGGACAGTCCCAATACACCATTTTAACCGTCTCGACGAGGCCTTTCCGTTGGTGGAAGAGCCAGATCAATGGGATAAAGCAGTGAAAAGTTATTCAGAAAAAAAAAAAAATATGTGGTAACCATACGGGAAAAAAAATCAGATTAGCTGCAGATAATTTTTTCCCGACAATTGATGTCGCAGACAGTGGCAGAAAATTCTGCTTCTGGGCGCTAGACATCGCGCGCTGGACCTGTAGAATTTACGGGAGCAGGGTGTTCTAGCAAAAAAAATGGTTGCTCATACACAAAATAATTGTTGCATTGTTCAGCTTTTAGACTGTTATTCCTCATTGACTTTAACTCCTCAACATTGTTCCTATGATACACAGAAAGACACCAATTCCAAACATGAAACGTGAGCTTCGTGAATGAATGAATGAATGCTCCAGGAGAGATATAACTGTAAAGAAGACTATAACATTTTTATATTGAAAATGGAGTGATAATTCGTTGAGTGCTAACACGATGAGCTCGATTCGCTCGCGGATCAACGCAGTAAGAACGGTCACTGCTGACCAAGGACGCTCGGCCCGCGGCTGCCGACCACAGAACCTCGGCCCGCTGCTGCCGCCATTTACTGCGGCATTTACGCGAATTCAGTATTGAATGGGAAGCTTGAATGTTTGCGGAATAATTGCATTCCGTTGGAGTTATTTATTTTTTAAACAATATGACTTTCGGAAATTTACACAAATGGAACTACCGTAAATCGCCTATTAAACGCCCATGGGCAACTAAAATAAATTCGTTAAAAAAGTGGAGGGGACGTTAACAAGGCTACTACGATTTCTGACCTGAACTTTTTTTTTTGGAGTGAATGTTAGGCCTAAATCCATCGTGGAAAAGTTGATTATTCACGTGCGTGATCTGGGTTCAATCTTGCATTAACACACTGGCTTTATTCTCACTTATTAACAAATTTAGTGTATTAGATCGTCCTCCTTCCAATATCTAACATAATTCAAAGTTATAATTAATTTTTAACCATCATCACGATTCACGGGAGCATTTGTAATCGCGGAAAAGTCGGCAAAATTAGGCCTATGCGATCGATCATTGATGTGCGTAATATGGATTCAGTGTAGTGAAAACGCTACACCTTTTTCTCATTTATTCTCAAATTTAGTTTATTAGATCGTCCTCCTTCCAATATCTAACATAATTTAAAGTTAAAACTAATTTTTAACAATCACCAACCTTCACAACAGACACGCGATTCACGACCGGCAAACGCCAAACGCCAAACCGAGTAACATAACGGACACGGTGGACTGGATGTTTCAAGCACTTACACAGTCTGGACGCATCCACCACTTCGCGTCCACTACTGAGGCTCTACGGGTCCAGACCTACGCGTCCATTTCCGCCAGAACTTCCGTCTTGGATGACAATATATAACTCCATGGTGATAGATGTCAACACGTGTTTCCCGGCTTGCACCCGCTTCACTCGCCCTCCGGCTGGACGCCGTTCTTCTGCTCTTTCACCGTCCGCACCCCACTCCTTAATCAGCCCGTCCCGGTCTGTCCGTAGCTGGGACGTTGCCGTCAGGATGGGGCTGCTACCCCGGCCTCTTCCCTACAAGCCTCGCCCTGCCTCATGAACCGTTGGGAACAAGATCCCTCGTCGACGTCCCAACCTGGAGCTGCCTTGCCGTCTTTCACACGCCGTGATTCCGCTCGACGTTTTCCCAGCCTGCCTCCGGTCTGACCATAGCCGGGGCTTCGCCGCTGTATTGGGTCTTTTTTATTCTATCACCTATCGATCACAATTGTAACGCTCAAATTCAAAAACAAAAATACACACTGTACGGTATTTTGCTGCGGTATGGGCTGCCCACCAACGTCTGGCCTCCGTTCTCTCTCGCCGTCTTTCATCCACCGAGGCCCCGCATGACTCATTCCCGGCCTGCCTCCGGTCTGTCCATAGCCGGGGCTTCGCCGCCGTATTGGGTTCACTATTCCATCTCCTGTTCATCACAGCCTCCTGAAACCACTAGAGCCGTTACGAAATGAACTGCCCATCAACGTCTGGCCTTCGGCTCTCTCGCCTTTTTTCATCCGCCGCGGCCCCGCACAACCCATCCCCGGCCTACCTCCGGTCTGTCCATAGCCGGGGCTTCGCCGTCGCATTGGGTCTGGTTTTCTTTCCACCGTCTGCGCGTTACAAGCCACCTTGAAACCCGAATCGGACTACCCATCATCGCCTAACATTCGCCGTTTTCCATCCGCCATCATTCTGCACATCTTTTCCCGGCCTACCTCCGTGACCGAAGCCAAGGTTTTACCGTCGAATTGGGTCCACTATCCCACCTGTATTTCACAACCACTTCATTGAACCCGGCAAGCTGTTACGAACTGGATCGTACATCACCGACTGGCCTCCGGCTCTCTCGCCGCTTTTCTCCTGCCGTGCTCCGCTTGCTTTGTTCCCGGCCATCTCCGGCCAGCACAGAACCGGGACATGCCGTCGAATCGCAGCCGCCGCTCTTCACCCTGTCCCTCCATCTTATCTCACATTTCGACTCGGCCTTACTATCTTTTACCCGCTTGCTCCAGCTACTGCCCTCCTGACCCGGGTGATCGCCATAAAGGCGTTTTGAATTGACTCGTCTGTTACCGGCCTCTGTCCCTACCCCCTTGCCGTCTTTCGTCCGCCGCTCCGCCCCGGGCTGCCACCTGCATATCACAAGGGAACTCTAGGTTTCCACCGGTTCATCTCCTTTCACCGTACCGCCTTATTGGGACGTCTCCGTCTAGCCAAGTTGTCTCTTCACGGCCTCATGTCTCCATATCGAACTCTGGTCATGTCTCATCTATCCTTCTCAAGGTCCATCGTCTTCTTGTAGAAGGACCAAGCGACCTCCTCCTTCTTGCTCCGGTCACTCTACCACCACCCAGATGCTGCTGCCCTACGCCTTGCTGAAAGTCGGCCAAGCCTTTCTCTCACCGCTCCTACACTCGCCTGTCTTTCACCCACCCCACTCGGCTGCTTTCCTCCCACCCCGTCATGGATGCCTCCTGAACCAGCGTAGTTTCAGCACCACCTCTCACCGCCCCGCTCGGCCATTCTTGCTGAACCCCGACGAGGATCTGCCGAACCTGTGTTTCTCTCCTGAAACGCACTCCCATTCTTTCATCTGCCTCACTCGCCACTTTCATCTTCTTGCTTTCACCAAGCACTTCTCTCGGCGTCGTGCCTTCTCCCGTTGCCATCTGCAAAATGCATGGGGCCTTCCTTGCCACCGCTCCTCACCCCACACGATTAACTTCATCTAGTGTCATCGCTCGGGTTCACCATGTACAGTCCCGTCAGACCTCCCTCCCAAGCTCCTTGGACTCACTTCTTTCTTCACCGTGATGAAAGCTTGTCATACACTGCCCACGCCCGCTTAGCCTTCTACCTCACCTTGCTGGCGCGCTGCATCCTTGTGCCTGGATCATCGGATCGTCGCATGACTCTTCCCACCAACTGGTGCCTTTTGTCGATTGAGTCCGACCTTCCTCACCCGTCTCTCGCCCGTTTTGCTTCGTCTCTGAGCGGCAGCCTTTCCGAGTGACAGCCATCACCCGTGATGCCATTTCTCCTCTTGCACAAGTTCTGCAAGCCAGCTTTCCATTTCCCGCTTTCAGCGAGCACTGCGTGGCCGACATCAGGATCCAACCGCTGCCGTACGGTAATTGTGGGCGTTCCCCGCCTTCCCCCTTTTCAACGACCGTTGCTCCCATTGGCGTCCTCGTTCTGGTCTCGGGTACCCTCGCCGCCTCTGGAAGCAAGAACGCGTATTTTACTCCGATGCCTCCCGTCTTCTCAAAACCACGTGACTCTCATTCAAGATTCCTCCACCAGGCGCGCCACCTTCCTTTCACATTCACCTCTCGCTTCTGGAGGTTTTCCTGCCTCCCACCTCCAGGACCTTCCTTCCCAACACTGTGTAGCGTCCCGCACGTCTCACGTCAATCTCTCGGAACACTCTGCCTGTTCTTCTCTTAGCCTTTCACCATGGTAAAAGCGAAAAAATCGAAAACGTTCGAGGATATCCCAGCCATTTACTTCGGCCGCATTCCCACAATCGACGAACGGGGCAAGTGCCACTGTCCGGGTCTTTTCAACCCACAGAGGATCGACCGTCATCGCGTGTGCTAGTATCATCGCAAGTGCGACTATTTTCTTCATCCATGTGCCATCTGCGTAACCGTTCCGCTTAAAGATTGGCAAGAAGTAGCCCACAGTCAGCTCCTGTCTGCCAACAGGAAGAGACAAGAAAACTTCCACAAAGACGCACTCAAAAGAATTAGGTCTAACCCAGCTTCAGCCACTCAATCCCCGGCCTCAACCATTGTCGCAATCCCAGCCACCCCAGGCAACAATGACGAACTTTCAACTCCCTTATCACAACAGTCCTGGCTTCACACAGCTTCCTCTGACACCCCAACAAGCAACACGACCTTACAGTCCCCCAGTCTGGGCCCTGTCGCCGCCCCGACTAACGAAGATGAACCGATCATTTTTGAAGAAGCCCCTTCCTCCCCAATCACGGAATCCACTCCGGCTCTCGACATTCCACTGGATGCCTCCATTGTAATTCCGGCTACTCCCCTTTCTCCGGGTCATCACTCTGACAACGTCGAAGATGACACACCCATTTACGAATCCACTCTTTCCGTTGTGTCCCCCTCCCCTAAAGGTCTCACAACATCACGAATTAGCCTTGTCACACCTCCTGAAAAGCAGGCCGCACCGTTGTATTGTCTCGACCACGAGAAACTAATCGAAGTCGACCACAACAAAATTTTTCTCAACCTTCGTCATAAATTACGGCACAATGTGCGCGCTCGTGAACAGTTCAAGCACAACACAAAAAAGGTCAAGCCCTACCTCCTTCACCTTCAAGACGCCATTTTCCAACAACACTCCCTTATCTCATGACTCACGAACGAAAACATAAAACTAAAAGCAGAAAACTCCTGCCAATTGAAACAGCTCACGGACAATGTATTAGCTGATGCACTACGCAACAAAGCTACCACCTCTACATCCTCCTCCTCTTCATCTTCTTCTTGGGTCCTCCACCCAATCGACAATCTTCACAAGTGTGCCCCATGCTACCAACGCTTCTCCAACTTCTTACACCCGGCTCGCACCTTCGCTCCACTGGATCCGAGACTCAAAACGGACCTTCCATGTCATCCTGTAATATACCATGACAAAGGTATCACCGAACCCGTAACCATTCCACCTGCTATTCTCGACCTTCGGCAATCTCACATCTCCAAAGCATGGGACTCCATCACCGCCACCACCATCTCCCATGACTTGCAAGCATACTCCTTATGGCAGTTAGACAGCGCACAACACTCCCTCCCTCTGCTCCCGAATATGATCCCACTTTCCTCATCTCCCACTACGGACATTCCATGCTCCCCTTGCAGAGCTAAGGCTCGCCATTACTGCTTGGGGCTACGATCCAACCCCTCTTCCTCCTAATTCACGATTTTTAACCCTTACCGGCATTTAATTCACTTCCTTTTCGACCTAAAAAAAAGAAAGAGAAGAATAAAAATGTAATATACGTTTAAAAAAAAAATAGAAACATGCTGGCTAATGGGATCCTTACTTTCAGGTTTTCTAACTTATTCCAAACCTTATTTACATTCCCCATGGTATATCTCCCATGAAATCATTTCCCATTGTATATCTCCTATGAAATCACCACGAAAACAAACCTTTTCCAGTTTTCAAATCAACAACATTAAAACTTGTACCTCCTTCTGGCGACCTACTCTACATCACACTGAAAAGCTCGCACTTAGCCTACCTTGCTTCCACTCATCATGCAACCTTCCATAGTTCCATAGCCGACATGGTCACCCCCCCCCCCCGCCTTTTTTTTTACATAAGAGAATGACAGACCAGAAGAGGTATATGGAAGGGAGGGTGAGATCATTACCTTTGGTGATGAGTAGCTCCAGTGAGGTGACGACGGGTAGTTGTAGATACAGCGTGGTCTCTCCAGAATGTAAAAAAAAAGTAATAATAAAACAAGTTCATCTCAAGGGCCCCCACCCCACCTGGGCTCCCTTCAGCACGAACTTCAGACGTTTCCGCCTCAGAACCCCAGGGCACTCAGTAAAAAGGTGCCCGCCGCCTAACTTGACGAGGTCTGCTAGGCAATGCTAAAATTGCCAGGTATAGTACTTTCACTGCAAAGAAAGATCATTTTGCCGGCCCCCAGACAGGCCGGCTAAAAATGGTTTCTTTTGCTGTAGAAAGTACTATACCTTAATCCCGCCCTGCCTCCCCTCACGAGTCACCTTCTTGACTGGAACGTGAGACAAAGAGATGGGGTGCCCTCGTAGCCGCCAACTTATATAGGGAGGACCGCGCATGCGTGGTGGGTAACTGAGGCGGCAATTCAAGTCTCGAGCAACCAACAGCATCACTGGGACAGCAATGCTAAAATTGCCAGGTATAGTACTTTCTACAGCAAAAGAAACCATTTTTAGTCGGCCTGTCTTTTTTATAAATGAAACAAAAATTAAATACAGCCGCATAAAATTTAACGTTAATTTTGAGCAGGGCGAATTACTAAAAAAAAACTTCTCTCCCAAATCCAGTAAGATTGCACACAAAAAATACACTTTCAACACCCCTAGCACTCTAGTATGTGAATAGCTAAATTGCATAAATGCTATCAACTAAAACACTCGGCTTGGCGGCCTCTAAGCATATCTCGTGTACTCTTACCCAATCTTTGTACAATCGCTGTACGGTCAGTCTGTCCTTCGTTGCCACCGTAGTACTGGAAGTCCGGCACTGATTTTTGGAGTCAATCGTCACTGGCGGTCAAATCCACTGGGACCTTGGGAAATCGCACACAAAATCCTTGGCTTGGTGGCACAGAGCGCGTGTTTCCTTGCGGGCAGCTTCTCTTGCAGCATCGGTTGGGGTAGAGACATCTCACGTCAGGAGGGCCTCACTGGAAGCGGCAGCTGTTGCTTCCTGGCGCCGGCAGTTAGAGCTGCTTGGCGTTGTTTGTACCTTTTTTTTGCTTTAGTACGACTTCTGCTTCGTTACTTTGTGTAACGTAGTCACAGGCATCTACTTCGTGGCCATGTTAACGGGACCACAGACGTCTAGTTGGAAGTGGCTTGCATCCTTCTAGGTTTTCGGGTTTGCAGTAAGGCAGGGGGGAAACGCGGGAACAGCACCTGTTCATCCCACCACTGCAACCAGTTGTAACGGCGGACGCTACGACGGCTTAGGTGCTTGTAACGCCCCCAGTTTCCCTGGTGTACGTGGAGTTTCAGTCTAAGGTTCAGCGGTGATTATAATGACCTTTACGGCATAAGCACAGCGTGGGCTACGTCCTAGCATCGGGGATGGAGCGTCGGGTCGTAATTAAAGGGGCCTAACCTTAATACTGTTGGTAATCACAGCCACCAACGGTGGAATTTAACTGTTTACACAAGCTAAAATTACAAATGGGCTACATAGTTATTTTACACGTAAACAATTAATCAATCTAGCAAACGAACTGAAGCTTAAAACTCCTGGTTTTATTTTGACAGCAGAGAATGAAAAAAACACTTTACGTTTTCATTTGCTTCGGAAAGCTTTTGAAATAAATTATTTAAAAGCAACAAGTTGAATTTACAGTTTTAGTAATTCACATTTTTCAGACCAACAACACTTGTGTTTGGAATAAAGTTAAATTTTCACATTAGAAAAAGTAATACTGAGTGCTCCCAGAGACACCCGCAAGACTGGACAGCCGCAACTGATTACAGTCTATCTGACAGTATGTTTCATTAACGATCAACCGTCCACGGTTATGTTTCTAAGTTTTCCAAGGTCAAAAGATCAACGTCCCTTAGTTCTCGCAGAAACTGTTCTAAGAAATAAAAAGCCCGGCAGTTTTATACTTAGGCATCAGTATGTTTCTTTCGACTTCCACAAAGATCAAACCATCAGTTTAGATTAAAAATCCATTTAAAATAAACTAGAAGAAGTTGGTTTTTAGTAAGAAAACCACTCTGACGTTATGGGGTGAGGAAACCTAATATGCCGCTTAAGGCGTCACCAACATCATTTTCTCTAAGCTAGAAGTTAAGTTTACGAATTTAAACTATGAATTTAGAATATGGGGGTCCTAAACTAAACTTTCAAAAGCTAGACTACAACATACGAACCACTACCACTTTGCCCGGCATGGCATCCTACAGACGTGACATCTCCACTCCCGACTGGCGTGACCCTTCTGGTTTGAGAGATCTGTGAGATGTGCTGTGGAGGGAGGGGTGTGGGGGCTTTTTATGCTATAGACCGGAAGTTCACGCGGAAGGGCAGGAGAGCTGCGGGGGTCTGATTAGCTGAGGGCCCGGAGAACAATGGAAAGTGGGAGGAGAAGTCGGTTGGACAAAGGGTTTTGGTGCAGAGCCGTTTGAAGGAGTAGGGACATGTTAAAGATAGGCCAATTTGAGTTTTACTCAAGTGAACTTTCGGAAAAGGCCTTTACTTTGAAATATTGACTGTTGAATGATATTTACATGATTGTAATTTGCAACGTGAGTAGGCTCTGGTTAAAGCTTAATACTTGGGTTTGGGTAATGCATAAAGCATTACTATTAACCCTTTCCTTCACATATACGCTTTTCTACGCTTCTACAGGATTCACACACGTACGCATTTTTACGCGTTTTGTGTATCTTGCACTTCAAATTACTGAGACGTAATTACCGTAAATCGCCTAATAAACGCCCTGGCTTTGTTAACGCCCACCCCCAAAAATGCCTTAAGGCCAGAAATCGTATAGTTGCTTTATTAACCCCCCCCCCCCCTTCCTATAGTTTTTTTTTTTAGTCAATCGTGAAATTGACTAAAAGCTTCAAACGTTTAAAGAAATCAACGTATTATCCCTTTAAATCTTGGTTGTTCTGCAGCAAAATTAACGAAAAGATTCATAAATTGTACGAAATCAACATTTAATTCAACACAATTCACGGGAGCATTTGTAATCGCGTAGAAGTCGGCAATATTAGGCCTATGCGATCGATCATTGATGTGCGTAATATGGATACAGTCTAGTGAAACGCTATACCTTTTTCTTATTTATTCTCAAATTTAGTTTATTAGATCGTCCTCCTTCCAATATCTAACATAATTCAAAGTTAAAACTAATTTTTAACCATCACAAAACCTTCAAAACAGACACGCGATTCACGACCGGAAAACGCCAACCGGAGTAACTTCATAACGGACGCGGTAGACCGGATGTTTCAAGCGCTTGCGCAGTCTTGACGCGTCCACCTCTTCGCGTCCTCTACTGGGGCTCCACGGGTCCAGACCTACGCGTCTATTTCCGCCGGAACTTCCGTCTTGGACGACAGTATATAACTCTATGGTGATAAGTGTCAACACACCGGTTTTCCAGTGGTGAATCACGTCTGTTTTGGAGGTTTGTGAGTTTGAAGGTTAAAAATTAGTTTTAACTTTGAGTTATGTTAGATATTGGAAGGAGGACGATCTAATAAACTAAATTTGAGAATAAATGGGAAAAAGGTAAAGAGTTTTCACTAGACGGAATCCATATTACCATATTACCAAAATCCATATTATCCTTGATATTACGCGCATCAATGATCGATCGCGTAGGCCTAATATTGCCGACTTTTCCGTGATTACAAATGCTTTCGTTAAATTTGCTGCAGAACAACCAAGATTTAAAGGGATAAAACGTTGATTTCGGTAAACTTTTAATCAATTTTCCGATTCACTAGGAAAAAAAAGATTGTGTTAATGCTAGATTGAACCCAGACCACGCACGTGAATCATCAACTTTACCGTGATGGATTTAGGCCTAAACGGCCACCCAAAAATATGTTAAGGTTGTTTTAGCCTTGTTAACGCCCCCTCCACTTTTTTATCAAATTAATTTTAGCCGCCCATGGGCGTTTAATAGGCGATTTACGGTATTAAGCAGTTTATTACATTTTTTAAGTCGTGTACCGAGGGTACATGGATGTTCGTTAGAGCGACATAGTGTTATGTCGACTTAATTTTACGACGACATTCGTTGATTTGCATCAAGAACGTCCATGTAACCCTGCTACGTCGCGTTAGTGGCGAGCTTGTAGCGAATTAGTTAAACCACCTCTTTATGTCGATATAAGGAAAGTTAGCGCAACATTGGACCTCCATGTACCCACTTAATCCGCTCTCTGGCTTGACCTAGATCTAGGAGTACGCTGTGATTGGACGAAACAGGTGGCATTAAAACGACATTTTGGCACCAATTCAACACCTTTTCAGTTAATTCGTAAACATGAAGAAGCTTTTGACAGTTGGATGGCAAAAGGAAATGAAATTTTGAGATATTAAAAAACTAATACGAGGCAAAACCTGGAACAGTACGCACACGGTGGAAATTATTGATGGGGAGCGTATTTACATTAAAAAAAAACACTAGCCGTAGCAGCAGTATTAATTAAAAAATAATAATAATTAAATATTTTTGATACCACATATTTATGTATGTGTTTCTGGATCGCTTATGCATTTATTTTGGCCTTGGTCCCCGGCAACAAATTCCAGTACTGTGGGCCATACTTTTACCTAGAGGTGGGCGTGGGTCTGGAAAACCGCGGTTCGGTGGTTCAGGTTGGTTCCGGGTCGGGTCGGTTCGGTTCCAACAAAAAAATAATTACTGCGGTCTGCCTGAAGCTGCGGTTCTAAAAAATAAAATTACGTGCGGTTTCAGGTAAACCGCGGGTGAACAGCAGCTAAAATAAATAACCGCTGATAACCGCATGTCATACAAAATGCGAAACTATTGTGGCTATTATTTGCTTTTTTCCTTGATGCACCTCGATTTACGTTCACAACTAGGTGAACGTAAGGCCAATTGAGGCCTTATGCAAGACCCGAAACCAAGCTCAGTGCGCCGTCAATAGCAAATCAAATCGTACAAACCGCAAATGCACGCTTGAGGAGGAGGAAGGGACGAACGTTGACAAGATTTTTTTAAACTTATTTTTATCTAACTAAAAAATATATACTTTGAAGAACAAAAAATAATAACCACCTGAGAACGACGTTTGCTGAATTATAACAATGTCTTCGTGTGGCTTTCTTTTGTATACAACATTTTTTTTTTCGTAATCAATGGTGAAGCACATGTAAACAAAAGTCCACTACTCGTTAAGCTAGTGTTTTGTTACGGTCCAAAAAAAATTATTGTTGTTTCAATTTAGTGATTGCCACGTAACATTTATTTATTTGTTATTATTTATTTATAACACATTTGTGATCAGTTTCCCAATAATGGAATTTGATCATTTATATGTATACAAAACATATCCAAAAACAAAACACGAAAAAAACTTCAGTACAGGTGAAAATAGTAACAGTAAAAAAAAAAAAAGAAAAACAAATATTTGACAGCAGAAAAAACTACAAAACAAGATCATCATGAACATGCAGTTGGAATCATAGAGCTTTGGTCACAATATCCTCATTCATACAAATACTTTGTCGTCTTGAATACGACTGTCAAGTCGATTTTTGAATGAGGCCACCGAAGTGGCACCAACAACATTGTCAGGCAAGGAGTTCCAAAGATCGATCAGGCGGTAACCAAATGAATTTTTAACAAAATTATGTTGACAAAAATGTTGCTTTAAACCTTGAACTGAGACCTCCTAAGCGTATAGTTAGACTGAAAAAGTTCAAACAGGCAGTTATCAAAATTAATATCAATATTACGGATCATTCGGAAATCATGATAGAGCACTGATTAAATTACTGAAAATTACATTATCATAAATTTGTTGGCGCCAGTAAACAAAAGTTCTTCTTATTTGTTTTTTCCCGTCCGAAAAACGTGTTTTTATGTTTCAATTTAGTGAAGTCCATGTAACGTGATAGAGCATCGATTAAATCACTGAAAATTAAATTATTAAAAATTGGATGGGAGGGGGGGGAGGCACTAGTAAACAAAAGTCGATTACTAGTTAGCAATTTTTTTCCGAAAAAAAACGTATTCTTAGGCTTTTATTTACTGATGGCACATGACAGTCAGATTGATGTGACATGATATAGAGCACCCATTAAATTATTGTTTGCTGCCATCCCCCTCCCCACCCCACAAGAGCCAATCAGAGCAGTCGAATTCAAACCTTCATTTTTTTGTTATAAGCAAACATTAAAATTTACAGGCTGTGACGCGTTCCAAGCATAGGAGTTGAGTTGGTTCGAACAACTCAACTCCTAAGTTCCAAGCAATGTGCGCATGTGCCACGCTTGGCTACGCCGCTACGCGATCGCGTTAGCTGCTCTACCATGTAACCATGCTGCGCCTAAACACAAGGTCCATGTACCCACGTCGCATTAACTTTAGAGCGCTTTTATCTTACATCGACTTAACACTACGTCGATATAGTGAAATGCTCCTATCTCCATGTACCCTCGGTAATGGTATCGAAGCTGCCTGGATGTTTTAGAATTAAAAATAAAAACTTGCGAACAGTTGAAAAGTTACAGCTTAATTTTCAACTGTGATGCACAATTGTGGAGAAACTGATAATTTTCACGAGGAAATGGGGATGAAAGTTCTCGTAAATGTTCGTGAAGTAAAGGGTTAAATTTAATAAGCTGTAACTGAAAACTGCAGTGTTACACACCACAACTAGTTTGGCTGGGGGGGAGGGGGAGGATTCGAAGTTTATGCACAGTTTGACTTTCGGATTGCTTGGGAACAGATCTTTTATAAATATCTTTTGGTTTTAATAGAAGAACAACCTAGCAGTAGCATTCGGATGGTCTCAGTCAGGTTTAGAGGAGAACTAAAGCAAACATACATACACTAAAATTCGTGTCCGGTAGAATGCCGATGTCTAATTACTTGGACTAATTACTTGGACTAATGGTAGCGTTTCTGGGGGCAAAAGAATATATAAAAGATTGAAAAATTGGTTAAATTGGTCAGTTGAATGCTATAACGCATTAAGTTAAATTGGAATGTTTAACGTTAAAGTTAAAAGACAAAATCGATCGTTGTGGAACTTTTTCATGAGGCTTGCAAACAAACAAAATAAAAAATATCACACTTAAAATGGTTGTCTGTATCCATATGTATCTGAGGATAAGTACAATAAAATGGAAGCCCCTCCTAAACTACAACTAAGCTAGTGTTTTGGGGCTTTTTGCCCTAAATAGAAACAATAAAATAGAAATACAAGGTTACAAGTCTTCAATAATGGCAGCCATGATGAAGGAGCGCTGCGGTTCGTTTTGGACAATTTTCAAAGGTAGTTTGTGAATCTTCTGGATGGAAATTTCGGATTCGGGTTTCCCCAAGAGGTAGATATTATGGATGGCTATTAAATGTCGAAGAGTTTGACTGATTTAGTCCATTATTAAAAAAAACGGCGAGATTTACACAATCAAGGCATTGGGCGCTCAAGGAAAAAAAATTTCTTCATTTGGCAAAACGAAGGTTTTTCGGCGGTCCACGTTTACAATATCATAAGGTTGCGCATAAGATGATTTAACGTGTAGACAACCTATTCTCAGCACCACTCTTTCCGATAGCTGAAATTGGGTGAACTTGCGAGGGTAAACATTGTCTTCACTGGACGTTTATTTCTCCTTCACCGTTGTGTTTTTGTACAGGAGGCATCGACGGGTCCAAGGTCACCCTGCTGTGATATTACATGAGAAAGAAGGAACACACCTGAAGCTGATGCGCAGGAGTGGCCTTTAAAAGGCTATCTACTAACTTGACCCAGGGTTGTTAGCCTTCGCATTGGGCATTACCCAACAGCCCAGAAAATTGAGTGAGTTTAAGTTGATGTTAGGTTCAGAGTTTGATCGGTTCACCGGTTAAGTTTTAGGCCGGGTCATCGGGTCTCAGCACATGGCCCAGAATTTTGGGTCAGACCCGGTGACCCAGAACTTTGGTTTAGAACTGATAACCTAGCCTGACCTGGTTAGCTGAACTGATTTAGATCCCCAACTAAACCTTAGACTAAAATAATCATTGAATTTTTTTCCTGTGTTATAGTACCGAAAGTGATTACCACTGTTTCTACGGAAAATATTTTACGGTTCTTTGGTATATCTACCGAATAATAATAATAAAAAAAAATACTAAACAAAGTTTAAAAATTTTTTCTAAGTAGATCCGGCTTTATAAAATTGACTGCTTAATTTGTTTCTTTAAGCTTAACAATAATAATAGTTTTATTATATTTTCAAGCATTGCAGTGAAGAACATAATGTACGTTGCAAATTTAATTTGTGACAGTTGGTGAAAGCGAGCTTAGCAATCCAGAGCAGCAGTAAGGCTTAACATTTACACTACAATTTATTCTATCTGGCGAAAAAATATCGGTTTAGATCCCATTTAAGACAAGCAAATCCAGTGTTTTACTCTAGTAATATCTGTTGGTTCAGTGGCTCATTCATCATTCACCAGCCGAGGGGGGGGGGGGGACTCGTATTTGAATGATTAAAATGAACAAGTAAAACATTTGTTGCAGTTAAAAAAAAACCTGCTAAATGAGTGTTTCAAAGCCATGAGAATTGCAGTGAAGATGAGATACTTAC